>CAUYSK010014601.1:0-45497 GCA_963575035.1 Avahi laniger | reverse complement strand
AGGATTACAGGCATGAGCCACTGCGCCTGGCCAAATACTAATGCATTTTGACATCCTAGATTCTTTAATGTTGTTATCTTCTTTCTCTTTGTATTTTTGTTTTATTTTTAGAACTATTTATTTTACCTTACAATTTATGTTTGGCATTTTTATTTTTGTAATTATATTTTTAATTTCTAAGAGCTCTTTTTTAGTTTTTAAATTTCCCTTAAAAATAACATCCTGTTGTTATTTCATGAATAGAATACACTCTCTTATCCCTGAGGGCGGATGATATAGTTTTTTTTTTAAATCCATTTCACCACGACATCTGTTGGAGTTGGATATGATCTTTTCTGGCATGATATGAGGTCTCTGCTCGGAAAGTACACTAGTCCTTTTAATCTCCCAACGAAGCTATAAACTTCTCAATAGACACTACAGTATTTGGCAGCTCTGTTTTTAAAAAGTGGAGTGGATAGCAAATATAAGAATTTGGAGTAACGGAGGTCTTGAGCAATGCATGTACAGAAAGTATTTTGTGTAAGACTATGGTTTGGGGGGTAAATAATATTTCCGAGAATTGAGACACATGCCTTTCTTTCACAGATATACTGATGAATTTCCATCTAAGCTACCCCAAATAAACTATACTGATATAAGTCCAAATCACTACTAGATGAGTGAGTGTTTCTATATATTAAAATTGATTAATCCTGCCAGTTTTCAAATCAATTTATGATAATTTCTGTTAAGAGCACTTCCATTTTAATCATGCAGATTCAAAACCTGCCTCCTCTCTCACCTCCTCTACTTCTGCAATAGCACTTACCCTTATCCTCTCTGCAAATCTTATGGGTAGCACTGTGGTCCAACTTTCATTTCATTAATCAGGGATAATACAATAGCCTCTGAAATAATCTTCACACTTTTAGAGTCTTCTCCGGTACACCTTGAAACACTCCTGGCACATTTAACAAATTTAGCTTCATCAAGTGTAACTCTGATCATATAATGTTTTGCAAAGAAAAAATCCTTTCATAGGCTACCCTTTATCTACCCAATTAAGTACAAATCTCTAAACTTACTATGTAAGGATATCCACATCTTCCTATTTGTCCTCTGCTATTTTTCCTAATACATTCTATAGTTCATTAAATAAAATTATATGCTATTTTCTTACAAATTCATATGACTACAGAACCCAGGCAGGGTGGGTTTTTAGTGAAGCAGGTCTATACATTTTGTTTAAACAACTTTATTGAGGTATAATTGGCATACAGTTAACTGTACATATTTAAAGTGTACAATGTGAAAAGTTTTGACAAATGCATATATTTGTAAAACCATCAGGATAATGAACATACCTATCACACCCAAAAGTTTTCTTGTATCACAGAAAGGCAGGACTGGGGTTGGTCCAGAGGACTAGAAGACACTCAGGGTGCGGATCCCTTCTCTGAGTGGCAGAGATATCAGCCTTTTATTCTGCCTGCACAATTTAGGCCATGAGCTGGAGCCCCAGCCAGAAAATGTCAAATGGATACAGCCAAGCATTTGGCTCTCTTCCGACACTGGAAAAAGGAAGACTTTTTCTTTCACTTACTTACTCTCTGCAAGAGTGTGAACTTGTTTGCTGCAGCCAAAACAAACAAACTTGTTGATGATAAAATATAGTATACCGAACCACAAAAGCAGGAGGATTATCTGAGGCAGAACAAATGGCTTTGGCCATACTCCCTGGTTTCTGCCTGTGCAACACACCTGATTTACTGCAAAGATAGTTCTCTGTGCCACAGACCTCTCTTTCTCTCTTTCTCTCCTCTCTGTTTTCCCCCTCTAGTATGATTTGGGTGTGGACAAAGTAATTCCAAATGGAAGGCCCACATAATGGATCTCTATGATGGGAGATTACAGAGGCCTGCATTTACATGCAAAGCCCTGGGGTGTAAGGAACCACCCTATCTATTGCAGACAGAACACAAATCTTGAAGAGAATGAGCAATGACTTATTTTGGCATGAATATTAGTCATATCCATGTGCAATCAATGTTAGTCATTCTCACTGACATCTAATTTCCTTTTAAAGATAATATACATAAACACATAGCACTATTTCACAATTATAATTAGAAAGATTATTATTTCTTGTCCACTGCAATGAGGTGAAACCAAGATTTTTACATTAAATATTTAAGGAAAATCATACTTGAGATATTTTTGAAATGTACATACTTGAACAGGGCTGAATTCTGTTCCTAAAGAGGATACAACTGGACCTTTTACTCTCAAACAGGCATTTGATGTAGGGAGTCAAGATCTAATAGTCTGAGACCATTTAAGGGCACCTGCAAGGTTGATCTGCCAAGAGGCTAACATGGGGGCACCACTTAAGGGTTTGCAAAATCCCCTGAAAACCTATTTGTAAAATTGTGACGTGAATCATGTGTTATTGCAAATAAACACCATGCTAGCACTTTTAAAGCAAACTTTTAGTTGAAGCATAATATATAAATAAAAGTCCACAGTTCTAAAGTGTATAGCTGGATGGAGTTTCATAAAGTGCAGATACCTATATAACAACTTCCTGTTGTCAAGAAGTTGGGACTCTAACATTTGAGATGACACTGCTAAGCGGAGACAAAATTCTCATAGACTCATTCTCCTACCCAAAACTTTGATTCAGCCTCTTATGAGACACCTACATAAATATACACATTACAGACATGATACCTTAATAGATTTGGGGGACCTCATTTGAGAAGACCCTGTCTACAACAGACTGTTTATGTATTCGGGGCAGTTGAAAAATGAAAAAAAGGACATACAATGACTAACAATTTCACTCAGATGCCTAAACTTGTATTAACAGACAGTGATCCCCAACCTTTTTGGCACCAGGGACCAGTTTCATGAAAGACAGTTTTTCCCCGGAGAGGGCAGGGGCCAGGGGCAGAGTGGGGGGTTGGTATGGAGCTCAGATGGTGATGTGAATGATGGGAGTGGCTGTAAATACAAATGAAGCTTGGCTTGCTTGCCCGCCACTCACCTTCTGTTGTTCAGTTCCCTGGTTCCTAAGTTTCATGGAAGACAATTTTTTCACGGAAGTGGGGTGGGAGTGGCAGAGCTCTGCGGCCTAGTCCCTAACAGGCCATGGACTGGTACTGGTCTGTGGCCTGGGGGTTGGAGGCTGCAGTTAATAGACACCTTTTCAGACCATATAAAGACTTATCCTACCCAAACAGAAGGAGCCTCTAAAATTACCAAAATCCTTCTAAAGGAACTCAGTACCTTCACTAAGTTCCTGTGTGCTTAGATGGCTCTGCCAGGGACAGAGGTCTTGGTGGGTCTCCCAGGTGGGTGGAGGTCATGAAATTGTCTTCACCAGCTTGTCTTTCCCAGAGATGGAACGGATCAGAATATAGTCTGTATCTGAGAACCCACCCTTTAAAAGCTCTGTATTTTTGCTTATGAGTAGGAAAATTGGTACTTTAAGATGGAGTCTGTCATTTTCCTCATTTGCTGACAAATTAATAATCTCTATTTCCTTCTCCCCCAACCATTTGCCCTCATTCTTCTGATGTGGCCTTGGAGACAAGGGCCAAGCTTTCGGTAATACAAACTCTTCTTGTTGCCTCCCAGTGAGGTGACTACTATTTTGGTATGTAACACCATCAATACATTTTAATTGTTTGGTAGCTTTGGAGACATATAGTGTCACCAATAAGTGTGATGTTAGCTGTACGTTTCCGTAGATTCCCTTCTCATATTGAAGAAATTTTCTTCTATTCCTAGTTTGTTGAAAGCTTTTTACTATGAAAGACTGTTGGAATTTTTCAACTGCTTGTTCTCTGCCTATTGACATGAGCATATAGTTTTTGTTTTTCATTTTTTATATTTTAAGGATTCAGCCATATTATTTTGTGTAGGAGTTGTTTATTTTTCTCCTGGATGAAGAGTAGTCTATTGTATTAATATTTCACAATGTATTTAATTGTTCTTCTGTTGATAAACATTTTAGGTTTTCAGTATTTATCTGCTTTTAATAGTGCTACTCTTTACATTTTTGTATATGATTTTTGGTGCATATCAGTATGCATTTCTGAGGATTGTTATAAATAGGGGTGAAATTACTGGTTCATAGAAGGTGCATATGTTCAAATTCACTAAATATGACCAAAGGGTAAGTACGTATTTATACTTTCCATTGTTCTTCCTTCCTTACTACATTTACATGTTGCATGTATGTGTTTCCTTTTGCCTGAAGAATTCCATCTATGATTTTTTCTTTAGACCTTTTATCAAATAATTCCTTAAGTTTTTGTTTGATCTGGAAACATCTTTAATTCACCTTCATTTTAAAAGTTATCTTTGCTGGGTATAAAAGTCTAGATACTTTTTTTCTTTCAGCATTTTAAAGTTGCGATTATATTTTATTATGGTTTTCATTCTTTCTGCTCAAAAGTGGAATGTCATTCTAATGTTGTTCTTTTAAATATATCTTTTTGATATGGATTATTATAAAATGTTTGTCTTTGGTTTTTAGCTGTTTTATGCTGAAAAAAAAAACACTGCCTAGGTATGTTTTTTATTATACTTATCTTGTTTGGGGTTTCTTGCACTTCTTGAATTTATGGCTTGTATCTTTTCTTAATTTTGAACACTTCCCACTTATCATCTCTTAGTAAATTACTTGGAATTTTCTTTATATCACATTGGCTTCTGTGAATAAAGATAGGGTTATTTGTTCCATTCCAATCTGTAAATAAAATCTGCCTCTTATTTCTTTTTTTTTACACAATTGTCTTTTGTCCTGTTAATAACCTCCAGTAAAATGTTAAATAGGTGTGGTGAGAATGTATACCTTTGTTCTATTCCTTGTCATAGGGTGAAATCACTCAGTCTTTCACCATTAAGTGTGATGTTAGCTGTAGGTTTCCATAGACACACTTTATCAGATTGAGAAGTTTCCTTCCGTTTGTAGTTTGTTGAATGTTTTTTTATTATGAAAAGGTGTTGGATTTTTAAAAATGCTTTTTCTGTGTCTATTGAAATGATTATATAGTTTTTGTATCTTATTCTATTAATATGGTGTAATATGTTAATTAAATTTTGAGTATTAAATCAATTTTGCATTCCTGGAATAAATCCCATTTGATCATAGTATATAATAGATTTTATAGTTAGCTAGATTCAGTTTGCTAGAATTTTGCCATTTATTCATAAAGGCTATTGGTCTGTAGTTTTTTTGTTGTTTTTGTCTGTTTTGGTCTCAAAGAAATATTCTGGCCTCATACAATGAATTGAAAATTGTTTCTTCCTCTTTTATGTTATGAAAGTGTTTGTGAAAGATTGGTATTACTTTTTCTTTAAATGTTTGGTAGAATTTACCAGGGAAGCTATTAGGGTCTGGGATCTTTTTTCTGGGAATGTTTCAAATTAATAATTGAATCTCTCTGCTTGTTATAGGTCCTCTCAGATTTTCTACTTATTTTTCAGTTAGTTATGGTAATTTATGTCTTTCTAAGAATTCATCCATTTCATCTATTTAGTTTGTCATTGTATAGTTGCTTATAATATTCCCATATGATCTTTTTTGTTCTGAAGGTCTATAGTAACATCTCTCTTTCATTTCTAATTTTAATAATTTGAATTTTTTCTCTTTTCATCTCGGTCAATCTAGATAAAGATAATTACTCTTTACGTGATCTTAGCTAAAAGACTGAGAAGTGATGAAAGATAATTACTTTTTAAATATAATTTCTGCTCCATGTTCTCTTTTATCTCTCAGGGGCTCAAATTACACATATGTAGACACATTAACTATAACTTATATGTTTCACATTGTATTGTGCATTTTCTATATATTTTTTCCTTTATATTTCAGTTGGGAATTATTTACTGATCTGTGTTCTACTTCACTAATTCTTTTTCCGTCTGTAGCCATTCTACAGGTTAAGCTCATTTTTCATATTGCTAGTATCGTTATTTTTAAGTTCTAGAATTTTATTTTATTTTCTTATAGATTTCAATTTTCTGGTTAAAGTTGAAATTTGTCATCTATTTTCTTAAAGACTTTAATCACACTTATTTTAAAGTCCATATCTGAATTACCTGTCCATCTATTTTTAGTCTATTTATTTCTTGGTATTACTTGAGAGAACTAATAATTTTTTTTTTAATTTCAAAAGGCTTTGGGATTTGATCATTTTTATTAAAAAAAAAGTTAAAGTAGAAAGTGGTAAAAACATGAAATCGCTCATTTTGAGTACAAGCTGACCCAAGGTCGTCACACTGATTACAGTCCATCTGGTCACACAGGGATATTTCCATAAACAACAGAACGTGTCTACAGCTTCTTGATCAGCACAGCAGAAGCACCTCCTCCTCTATTGCAAATATTGGCAAGACTGTATACTAATTGCTTCAAGACATGAGTCAAATGAACCAAAATCCTGGCTCCAGACATCTTAGGATTAAGAAAGTATTTTGGTTTTTTAATGAAGTACAGAATTTATGATTAACCAAAAATATTTCTATTTCAAATTAACTTCTTGAAAACCTAATTAGCCACAACTTATAGCTGAATGAACTACTTTTCTTTTTCTTCTTTTTCTTCTTCTTTTTTTACTGTTGGGAAAAATGTTTATTTATCTGTATATTTATTTTTATTTTTTATTTCAAAATAATTTTTTTTACATGATTAGCTTTTATAAGGCTTAAGTCAGGGCTGTAAGTGTGCCTATCACCTGAATAGTGTTCATTGTACATGTTAGGTAGGTTTTTATCCCTCTCCTTCTTCCTATTCTTTCCTCTCTCCTCCTTACCCTACTCCCTACTTTGTGATTTCCAGTGATTTTTACTTCTCTCTATGCCAATGTGTGACCATCAATTAGTTCCAAATTATTAGAGAGTATATATGGTACTTGTTTTTCCATTCATGAGATACACCACTTAGGATAATGGTCTCCAGTTTCATCCAAATTGCTGCAAAAGACATTAATTCATTTCTTTTTATTGCTGAATAGTACTCCATGGTGTGTGTGTGTGTGTATGTGTGTGTGTGTATAATTTTGTTAATCCACTCATAAATCAATGGACACTTAGGTTGATTCCACATCTTTGCAATTGTGAATTGTGCTACAATAAACATTTGAGTACAAGTGTGACTTTTTTCCCTTTGGGTAGATACCCAGTAGTGGGATTGCTGGATCAAATGGTAGATCTACTTTTAGTTCTTTGAGAAATCTCCATACTGCTTTCCATAGAGGCTGTACTAATTTGCAGTCCCACCAACAGTGTATAAGTATTCCTTTCTCTTTGCATCCATGCTAGCATCTATTGTTTTTGGACTTTTTAATAGCCATTCTGACAGAGGTAAGGTGATATCACATTGTAGTTTTAATTTGGGTGATATTCTGTTATTCCTCATGAGAAGATTTACTCTGTCCTTGACAGGCAATCAGAGTAAGGACAGACCACCTAAATCCAGGAATGTGCTCTCTTGATATTGAGTCATTAAGTATAACATAGTTAGGAAACAGAATCCCTTTTTAAAGACAGGAAATTTTTAATTTTAAAATACAATCTAGGAAACGAATCTTTGAAGATTTTACTTTAATATCTGTGGCTGTACAAAAGTGAACACAATACTTTATTAGGAAGGATCAATAGAAAAGGTTGTACTCATTTTAAGCCATGGGGTGCTTAATACTACAGTACAACAAGTGTCTCGCTCATTGTCCTTCAGAAAGGTTGTCCTTATCAGGCAGCTTCTCATAGAGTAGGTGCTGTATAATGCTTGGTCATCAAATTGAACACCAGAGGTGACTGCTTTGAGGATAACAATGTCTAATTTCCAGAATTGTTGTAAGGACATATCGTGGGACCAAATATCCTATAAGAATTCACTTTTATTATATATTTATGAGTATTTCTTAATCAGTTTTAAAAATTATAGGTTAACATACTCTTCCCTCCTTTCTCTCCTCCCCTCCATTGCACATCCATTGCTGCCTAATTCTTAGTTACTCTGGGCTCCAGATCTCCCTTTAGCCAACTTCTCTATACAACCCATTCTAATAATTAATTATTCAACATTAAAGCTGGCCTATCCTATATAATACATACATTTTTCAGGTTACCATGAATCTCTTTTATGTACTTATGTAAACCTCTTGTCTGAATGTTACTTGAGAAGAGACTACAGGAAAGTTATTGTTAAGTAAAGTCAAAGTCAGTCCAAACAAATTCCAAATCACTGTTGATTTCCCAGAAGTTTTGTATCAGTAACATGAGCTTTGAAATTGTGGGCTGATTAACCTAAGGCATTAAACATGGAGACAAAGAAATGATAAATATGGCTTCAAAGTCTCTTATGTTATAACAATAATAATTGAAAATTGGATCATGAGAGGAAATTTTATCTTCCATAAGCTGATTTTTTTAGAATAAACAAAGCTAATTTTCCTCCAATACTTTTGCAAATAACATGAAGAGAAGCTCATGGAGTTAAATACCATCATATTTTTATTTTTTAATTTATAAGACTCAAGATTGTTTATTGGAACCACTTCAAACAGAGAGGCCTTTAAAAATCTCTCAAATAAGCTAAAATCTTGGTTTTCTTCTGTCCAACAGAGTTATTTTCAGGGTTCAGCAGTGTTAATGTTTTTAGATGGAAACAATCTCATTGGAATATGAATTCCTACATTTTCCTTACAAGAAAGCACTTTACTAAGCTGGTGGAGAATGCTGACATTTGAAATGCACATGCATAGTTAGTCAATGATATGTTTAGACTGGATTAATTTAAGGGAAGAGAAATTTTAAAGGTTGTGCACTAGCCAATGAAGTTGAGAAAGTGAGCTGGCAAGATCTAAACATGTAGCTTTCTGATATTCAGGAAAGTATTTGTTAGTGCTATGTCATAATTAAAGAAATGTATCCTCAACAAAATGGCTGTGAATGTAAACGTTTTACTCTCCCTCTGAGAAACTGCTGAGGCCTCTCCTTTGGATCATCACAAACTTGAGAGAGCTGTACATTTTCAGTAAATAATCCTTGCATTTCTTCTTTCCAGGAAGAAACAGCCTCTTAAATAGAATTCTCTCTGCCAAAGAGAGATTTTGTTTGTGAGAATCAATTTGAAAACTGAGTAGACATTACTATTTCGTTATCTTTATACGAATCAGTCAAGTGGAAAAATAATAGTGTAAACACAATTAAGCTTCTTGTTTTCAGAGGACCAATTAGCAAACTGAATATATTTTGCTAGACACTTTGATGCAAAAAGATAAATAGTTTTTTTATTCACTTAAAGTTTATGACTAAAGAGCTTAAAACCTAAGGAGAAACCCATTTGGTTTATTTTATTGAAAACTTAGAGATCTTTCTTTTGCAAATGAGTCATTCACATCTTTTTGATTCATAGGTTGAGAAACAGTGTGTTCAACACATACTTTCCTATTTTTGGGAGATCTGTTCTTCAGTTACTTCTAAAAGGAAGCTATCTGGGCCCACCATGACTCCATCACCAGAGAAAGAATGTTTACTAGGAGCCAACAGGTCACTTTAAAAAGTTGGATGGTACCATTTGAGATCAAAGACTTGTGTTTCCTATATATGTCTTGGGAATTCAGTGTGGGAAAAGATTCTGTCTCTGGGGAAGGAAAAGCTCCGAAAGCTAGACTTAAAATTATAAAATGCTATTGGTACCCCACTAGGCACCAAAACACACTATAAAGCTAGTCATCAAAATGTTACCAGAATCAATAAACAAATCAATGGAATGGAAGTAGACTTTAGTAGATGGAAGAATTAGTGTATTAACCATAAACGTGGTCCCACGAGTCAGTAGTAAAAAGGATTATTGGACTATAATTTTAAAAAATTGTGTTGTGATGATTGGGTGATATTTGGAAAATATCAAGTTAAAATCTTATCTCATTTTGTATGCCAGAGTAAACTCCAGATGGATTAAAGAGTTAAACATAAAATATAAAACCTGTTTTAAAAGAAAAATATGAGTAAAATTCATCTAATTTAGATTAGAAGTCATTCTAAGAATAAAATTCATGAAGAAATGCCAAATATTTAAACTACATTAACATTCTAACATACAATGTTTAATCATATAAAATTTTAGCTATTTAAGCATGTAAAATGTCATCAAAATTAAAAGACAAATGTGGGAGAAGGGTTAATATTCTTTTTACAAGGGGAGCTATTAAAATTATTAAGAAAAACAAGGCTCCAATAAACTTATGCTCAAATAATTTAAAAATGAGAAATATGAATGGGCCATATGGATACTAAAAAGGTTTAAATTTGTTAGTAAGTAAAAATGCATATAAAAATGAGATTTGTATCTCCCATGTTGCATGAAAAATGATGCTGGGAATGCTAGCAAGGTTAAGTGCAGAGAAAATAGTTTCATCCCACACGGTGGTAGAAGTGTCAATTGTTATTAACTCCTGGAAAATATCAGTAATGTTTGATTTCTGATGAGGAGCATTTTTTCACTGTAATCATTCTAGGAAACCGTCCTTTTTTTTTTTTTTTTAAGACAGAGTCTCACTATCTTGCCTAGGCTGGCCTTGAACTCCTAGGCTCAAGCAATCCTGATTTAAGAATCCATTCTTAAGAAATTATCAGACTTAAGAGCCAAATGCTGCTATGCACGGTGGTGCACGTCTGTAGTCCCAGCTACTCATGAAGCTGAGGTAGGAGAATTGCTTGAGCCCAGGAGTTTGAGGCTGCAGTGAGTTATGATGACACCACTGCACTTTAATCCTGGCAACAGAACAAGACCTTGTCTCTAAAAAAAAAAACAAAAAAACAAAAAACAAAAAAACAAGAAAGAATGCTGCTAGATAAAGAGATTTTTTTGTGCAGCATTATTTATAGTGGCAAATAAGTTTAACCCTTCCCATAAATGTCCAACAAAAATAAAATTATCAAATAAAATAAATGGAATATTATATAAATATTATAATCATGTTTTCAAGGAATGTTTAAGGATATGGAAAAATACCTATGGTCTGAGTGAGACAAGACAGGATAAAAAGTTTATATAGGGTATATAATTAATTTTGTAAGCATTTGTGTGTGTGTGTGTGCACATCTGTGTAGAAAAAACTCGTTGTAAATATAATAAAGTGTCAAAAATACTTTTTCTGGATGGCAGGATTACAGAAGATTTTAATTTTTGTTTTTTATAATTTATTATTTTTACATTTTCTACAGGAAGTTTGATTTAGTTTTTTAATTAGAAAAAATATTATCATTCTAAATTTAACATTCAGTACTTACCTTAGTAATGAAATCAGTTTACTTGGAATTTTTAAACTTTCAATGTCCCATAATGACCTATATAAAACTGACTAATGTCTTGATTAATATCTCTGACTCAAACACTTAATACATTCCTTACAAGTTTTAGCAAGCAGGTAACATCCTTATTCTTCTCCTTCCATGTCTGTCTCCTCACCTTGAACACGTGGCAAGAATAATGGAACAATGGATTTCTTCAAGTAAATGGAGCAACACACACACATAAAAATTCAGACATTCTCCACAGGCTGGTGTCACCTTTTTACTCTTGGCAAGACATTGGTGGTTAGCAAATAGAGAAGTTGGCCTCAAGCTGACAAGCAATTATTTCCTCTGGTAAAGGCAACATTTATCCCCTCCAAAGGGAACACTGGTAAGTGGTGTGATTAGGAAACTAAAGCCATGAGCAGTCTCTTTCTCCCCTTCACCTCTGTGGTACTTTTACCCTCCCCTTCACTGCCAGGTCTCTTGATCAGCTGGTCTGTACCCACGTTCTGATTTCCTCAGCACCTCCCCTGCCACTCCACCTCAGCAGAGTGACTCCTGTCCTTCCCATTCCAGTAAAGGTGCACTTTCCTTTGACAGAGTGCCCAATGACCAGATCCAAATGACCTTGCCTCAGTTTTCTGTCTCCTTGAACCCTCCAAAACATGTAAGGCCAATCACCAGTACCCTTTATTTTGAATCAATCTTTTTCTTTGCCCCTGGACATTGTATCACCCTTGTTAATCATGGGAATGCTTCAAAATTTCATTGGCTCTATGTACTTCCATCTTTGTAGTACTGGGGATAGGGAGGACAAAATTATGTTCTCCTATTTTAACTATTACTTCCACAAAGATTGTTTATTTATTAATTTCTTCTACAAATGGCACATGTCATGTGCTGTGTGCGTAGCTGGGAACTAGATACGCACATGCATATACATATATGACAGATATATATGTATATACATATACAGATGATGATGATAATGATAATGATGATGAAGGATACCAACCTTCAAAGTGCCTTAGATGGATTAACTAATTTCACTTCCCCAATAATACCATGAAGTAGACATTATTATTTTCCATATTTTGTCAATGAGGAAATTGAGGCACAAAGTTTAAATAACTTGCCCAGATCATGGAGACAGTTAAAAGGCAGAGCCAAGATTCAAACCCAGGAATCTGCTCTTAACACTCTATTATAATACCATCCATGCCCTTAAATAAATTCATACTCTAGTCAAGGGAGACAGACCACTAGGAAAAATTGCAACACAGTATGGTGATCATCATTATGAGACATGGGAAAGTTCCTGGAAGCATAAAGGAATGACACCTAACCTATTCTGGGAATACAGAAGGCCTCCTGAAGTTGAGTTTGCAACATGAAGATGGGGAAAAGGCAGAGATGAGCACATCAACAGGGAGAACTTCATGTTCAAAGGAGGCATATGATGCGAGAAGCATTTAATTTTGAGGAATTGCTTTTCATTTGATTTTTCTTTACACAGTGGGTTCTTCAGAGCGACAGGATATGAAATGAGGGACATTGGCAGTAGCCAGATCATATAAAACGTGAAAATCATGCTTAAAATGCTGACAGTTTTTCTGAAAGTGATGGGATGCCACTGATGGGTTTTAAACTGGGTAAAGACATGACCAGGCTTTCATTTTATAAAAGCCACCATGGAAGTGACACAGAGGACACAACAAACAGGCTGCAGGTAGGGTGAGTGGGTGATCCAGGGAAGAGATGAGAGGGCCACAACCAAGGGATCTGCAGTTGGAATGGAGGGGTAGGCCTGGCATGACCTTTCCCACAGAAGGGGTATTTGATTATATGTGGGGAAAGATTAAAGAGAGGAATAGGAGCTAAGGATGACTTTCATGCTGCAGATGGGGTGGGAAAGTGACCCCAATTCCTGAAATGAGGGATTGACTAGGGGAAGCAGATTTGTGGATGAAGATGAAAAATTCAGTTTCTGAAATGTAGAATCACAGTAGGTGACTGAGGGGAGGATTAAAAGGCAGGAGGACAGGTCAGGGAATATAGATTTGGGAGCCCTGGGTGTGTGAAGAATGGCAAATGAGATCATCTTAGGGGAGCAAGAAGAGAAGTCAGACAACAGTTTCCCCAGAGCACATGGATATTTAAGGGATGAAGGTAGGGAGAGAAAACAGCAAAGGAGTCAGAGAGAGCTGCCAGAGAAGTTTTTGTGCAGTTTTGTTAAGTCCCTCCAAATTCATAAAGGGCTGACCAGTCTCCTGTTTACTTAAAAGACGTCTAAATTCCATAAAGTCCTGGTGGGGAAGTGTGTTAGAAAAGAAGAGCTAGAGGTGATGAGTTTGGCTTTCTTGCTTTCTTTTGTTTTCTAGATGGCAAAGAAAAGGCCATTCTCAAAGGATAAACAAAAGGGTCCACAATGTGACTTGCAGTGGTTTTGCTGGGCTGACCATCAGTGAAAGAAGAACTGAAAACATAAAAATAAATAATGGGCTTTCCTGCAATGATGTGACAACTTAGAACAGGAATATGGCTACTTTTTCTTCTTAGATTTCATGTTTCCAAAATATCTTTTCTTTGATCACTTTTCGATTTAGATTTTGTTGTTGGAATCATAGAATCACATGATATGGCCACTTCCACCCACTTCTACCCAAGAGAAATGGAAATAAATATATGCCTATACAAAGATTCAGAAAATGAATGTTCACAGCAGTGTTATTCCCAATAGCCAAAAACTGGAAACAATCCAAAAATCCATCAACTAGTGAATGGATAAGCAAAATGTGATATGGCCACACAATGGAATACTTTTCAGTAATAAATATGAGAAAACTGTTTGATATATGCTGCAGCATTGATGAATCTCAAAAAATTATGTTAAGATAAAGAAGCCAGACAAAAGGAGTATGTATTGTGTGATTTGATTTACATAAAATTTTTAGAAGAAGCAAATTTATAAAGACAGAAATCAAAGCGATGGTTGTCTTGGCCTAGAGATGGGAGCAAGAATGTATTGCAAATGGGTTGAGAAAACTTTTTAACATGATGAAAATGTTCTAACATTTTGCAAATTTACTAAAAAATAATCAGTGATATGTATACTTACAGTGAGTGAATTTTATGATACGTAAATTATACCACAATTAAGTTTTATTTACCATAAAAATCATAGAATCTTATTTTATGGCTGAAAGAGATCATCTGTCCAACTCTTCTTTTGTGTCAGATTCTTTCAGTTTTTTCCCCATCCTATTTCTAGTTATCCTTCGTACTTCATTGACAAGCTTCTACACATGATGACCTTTATTTAACCTCGCTAGGAGTCAGAATATATCATAGACACAGACAAGTTGAAACCTTGTAGTTATCTTTCCAAATGACTAAATAGATTTGGTTGAATTTCATCTCCAGGACTACATACAGGATATTTAAAATCACCAAAACTGATTTTTGAAGATTGAGGCAAAACCCGTTTGGGAGAAGGTTTATGCTTCCTGTTGATTTTCTTACTTCCTTCGCTTGTGTAAATCCAAAAATTGCTGACTGATTAGTAAACTTTAAAAATTCTTACACTTTGATTTTGTTTCTGTATGATTTCTCTTTCTAGAAACTAAATCTCTTTCATTCTTGAAATGTAACATATTTCTTGTGAATCTTACAAATTATCAAAAGGAAGGCCCTTAAAAACTATGTATGTTGTCCCGTATACTTATTTACATAGGAGTCTCATAGCTTACTAATGATAGAGGCAGGACCAGAGGCCAGGTGTTGGTTTCAAATTCCTAAGGAGTTTATAATATTCTTCAAAGATTTCATTCTAGTTACCTACTACTTGCTTGTGAACTGTTCTCTCAGACTCAGACTTGTTTATTCATTTCCAACAAGAAATGTTTATTTGGATTATCCATGGACACTTTTCCTTCTGTGGGTAAAAAATTGAAGTCATTATAAATTCTGTGCTGTGATGTTGGGTGTTTTTCTTGGCTGTGTAGCTTCCATTTCTGGTTTTCCATCTGTCTTAAAGACCCTACGAGCTAGATTGTTTTAATTAATTCCTTAGAAATTTTTTCTTAGTAGGTTTCTGCTATAGTTTGTGTGCATCCCCTCTGAAACTCGTGTTCATACAGCAGTATTGGGAGGTGGGGCCTAGTGGGCAGTGTTTAAATCAAGGGGGTTCCATCCTCATGGGACACTTGATGTTATTCTTTTGACAGTGAGTTCTCACTCTGAAGAATCTGGATTAGTTCTGGTGACAGTGCGTTGTTATAAAGCAAGGACACTGCTAGTGTTTTACTCCTTTTCAGGTGGCCCCTTCCCCTTTGACCTTCCTCCATGTTATGACATAGTGCAAAAACCTTTGCCAGAAGCCAGTGCCATGTCCTTGAACTTCCCAGGCTGCAGAACTGTGAGCTAAATAAACCTCTTTTCTTTATAGGTTACCCAGTGTCTGTTATATCAACACAAAAGGGACCAAGGCAGTTTCTGTAACTATCAGTAACCCTAACTGATAGAGCTGTAGAAAACCTTCATCAAATGAAAGCTTACCTAGAATACAGAATGTATAAAACCAATATGAATTTTTTAAAATGAGGAAATACAAGGGTAGACAAGCTGATTAACTTCCTTCTGGACTTGTAACCAGTTGGTGTGAGTTTTATGATGACTTGGAGGGGAAGGAGGTGCAGTGGTCTGGAGAAATGGAAGCTGCCCAGATCCACTGGGCCTTATCACTTTGGCTGTGACTGAGGCAGTTCTCGCCATATGGAAGTGGAAGAAACATACTAGTTTTGCTTACATTTTGAGTTTTCCCAGGGAGGGCCCAGTAGCCTGTTATGTAGAGGTTACTGGGGTACTCTGTTGGCTTCACATGTAGAACCATTCCTTTGTGGAAGGCATAGTGGGGTGGGGGTGGGGAGGCATGATTGGGGGCTGATGCTGTTTTTTGTAGTCAGCCTTCCCAACTAGGTCATACAAATAGAAAACATGTTCTCATTCTCCTAAAGATGGGGAAAACTCCAGGCTCCGGAATTAAATGAGACAATTTAGGTGCCAGGCCAGTCTCAGTTTTTGGAAGGGGGTACATATGGATTATGCCTTCTACACAACAGATTACTTATAGTGTGTAACTGGCTGCATTCTACAGCACAGAGTAAGGGGATCTCTTTTTGCCAAATTGTCCAGAAGGGTTCACCCACAGTCATGACAGGTGTTTTTATTTCACTTGCAGAATTCTTTGAAAAGCCCTTGGCATGAATAAGTTTTTGGCATGAAAATTTAACCTGAAGGGAGTTCCAATTTGCAGAAAGCCTTTTCTTTGGCTAATAAAATTACTCCACCTCTTTCATTACCAACCTCCTCCCTCTGCTTCCAGGAATTTCTTGAGAGGTCTCAAACTGACTCACATCAACATCTGCACACTGAAAGCTTGATTCTGTACCTTCGAAGATTTTAGAGGCTGATACATATCCTCTCTTCCTACTTCCACATTAAATCTGTGCCTTCATCTCAGATTTTGGGTCCTCCCTGCCCTTGATCAGCCTGTAGCCACATTTCTGTAGAGTACAGACATTAATAAGATTTGCTTATCACGTGAGCTTTGGTGAGTTCATTTTGAAGTCTTTTGTACAAGTCTCTTGCTCATCCTTTTGGCCACTGTTTCTTTCCTGATCAGTTACTTTTTTGGTTTCCAGCTTCCTTCCTTTCTTTTTCCTCTGCATCATTACCACTCCTCAGGATCATGAGAAGGAATTGTACTCACCTCGTTCTCCTTTTTCCATTATGATTTTCACAGTTCCACTAAATACAAGCACAAATGCAAGACAAGATCCTTCATAGAAGTGTTCTTGGCCATGAGCAGCACAATTCTCTCATGCTGACTTACATCTGCTGGCAACTCACTGCTTGATCATGAAATGTCTCAGGCTAGAGGGTACTCTCTGTGGGCCATCCCCTGCCTCAAGGCAGACTTTCACTTAGTCCATCCCACACAGATTCTTTGCCAATGGGAATTTTATAACCTCCTCTGGGATCTAACGAGGTCTCTTAGGAAATTCTGCTTCTGTTTAAACATGCGTACAGATAACATGAACCGATAAAGTGTTAGCTCCTTTTGTCTCTTTGTTTCAGAGGATAATTTGACACTGAGATAGACTGGGAATCTGAATTCAGCTCCAGGTCAAATGGCAGATGTTGGATTGCTAAAATCTCCTCAGGTGTGCTCTGAGCAAACTCTGTTCTGAACCTTAATATCAAGATGACCTTAGGACTGGCCAGCCTACAGAGGTTTTTATGCTGGGTATGCAAAGACTGGGATTTAACTTGTGGAACTTGGCCTCAGTGAATATCCTTAAAGACAGGATAAAATTTGAGTAATTTCTGGGGTGGAAAAAATATCTTCCTTTCCTCAAAGTCACTTTGGTATTAGATGGTCATGAAAATCTCCTCGCCTCATATTCAGTGAAAGAAGAACAACTAGCCAATATTCTCCTTTTAATAGCTATCGATATGCATAGTTGATGGAACGAATTGTGAATATAACTGACATGTATCTCTTGTTGTTCATAAGCTGGAAAGCCATTGCTTGTAGGGCCAAATCTAGGAAAATTCTGAGGTGACAAATATGTGTTTTTATTTTTTGAATCTCCTAATCTGAGCCCTTTCCTATCTTCATTAATATTCCCTGATACTAATATCCATACCTTTTGTGTACCCAGCACTCTTACATGTCCTCCCTACTCTCCCTTTTAAAAGCTTGCACTCAAGAAGAGATAAAAATTCATTCACACTATTCAGTGCTACCAGGACTATTCACACAAAGGATCGCCAAATACAATCAATTATGAAACTTTCTGTGGAATTTAAATTCATAGTATGAGAGATATAGTTTTGTCCAGTGGATTCTATTCCATGGAAATTATACCACAGAGAAATTTGGATCAGAACTTTTGACCTGAAACTAACCTAACTATTTTGCATAGTTTCTATTAGATGACAAGATAAAACATTTGGTGTAAAGGTTGTCCTGGAAAAATCAAGACACAAGGTCATTACACACTGGTGAGATCACTCATCATATCTTCATAAATTCTGCTTTAACTGTATTAATTCAAAGTCTAAATCCGGCCTAACATGATCTTTTCATTTTTTTATGGCTGTTAATTAACAGCAGATCTAAGCTATTAATATCAACTCTGGAAATTGGTCAAACATAAGTTATGTTGATGCAAAAACTAGCACATTATTAAAATTCTTAGAAGTCACTTTTACTTCAGTAATACTCATAATATAGGCCTTGTGTAAGTGGATTTCAGGATATGATTACTGAATTTATTTGAAAATCATTTCCAACAAATACAAAAATCACCAGGTCTCCATAATTTTTTAAATGAGGCTGCCTTTCGACATGGAGGAGTAAAGTCAGTATTCACTTCTAGCCTGGAACAAATTGTAGCTTTTCTCAAGTGTTTATATAAGTTACCGTTTACAAGACTATTCTAGAGGAACCATGATAAAATAAGCCCGTTCGAAATGCAGGCCTTTCAAAACTCTAAATTTAAGACAAGGACCATTGATCTTAGTTTAAATAATTGGTATTTTTTCATACTTTCTGTTCCTCACAAACATTTAACCCCACTTTTGTTATAATTATGGACTACCTTTTTCTTCTCAAGGAGAAAAATCTGTATTCATATAAAGGAGAGGTATATAAATGCTATGTTTTAAAAGACTACTTTAGTATATTATCCTTGAAGGTAGGGAATAAAAATCTTTAGTGCCTTTCACAATGCTTGGCCAAGGATAGATACTCAGAAAATATTGGTTTAATGAACAGAAGAAAAGACAAATGAATGACCAATCTGAATGATAGACTCAGATATTTTGCTTTGAAAAGGAACACAAACTTATGGTTTAAAATGACATCTACTTAAAAGTCCTTCAGAGAATGTCTTCCAATTTTTTCTAAAATGGTTTAAAAAAATAATGTAGTGAAAATAAAAAAAAAATCCAAATGTAATTCTTGGAGACAACCTGCTGTAGAATTGCAAAGAAATTCCAAAGATCAATATTGCTAATGTCTGGATTGACAACAATACAACTATTAGCCTAGCCTAGTCATGTTTTGCCATTTCAAATCTCACCTATCTGAAATAATGGAAGATACCTACCTCAATTCCGAGTCTCATATTTAGACCCAGGGAGTGAATAGCCAGAAAACTAGACAATTGATTCGTCTACTCATGCTTTTGGAGGAGGCCAAAATAGTCTTCTTCTACTTACATTTTTTCTCCATATTCAAAAAATACAAAGTTATTAGGATGACAAATATTTCTAGAAGAAGTGAACTCTCCAGAAGACAGCCAGGAAACCTGTTGACCAGCCAAAACTAAATTTATTAGACCTAATCCAATAAAGCGGAATGCTACCTTGATCATCTTAGAAGTGTGTTAGAAGAGAGAGGCCACTGGAGGATATTTATAAGGGGTTAGCATCCAGGCTCATATGGCTTAAGGCTGTCTTTCAAGGTGGGGAACATGTTAGGATTGAGCAAAGTTCACAATGTAATAGTTTAGAGTTGACAGACACAATGGAGTGAGGGTCTTGAATGAGTCTTAACAAGAAAAATGTTTCCTAAGCAAGCTGTTTGCCTAGATGATTTTTTTTTAGTAAACTGATTTGCAGGAATTTAACAAAGCAATCAAGTGAAATTATATATTTATTTACATCCTTATCTTCCTTTAATAATGTCCTAGAATGAATAGTTAAGTCACGTTAACACAGGTGACCTGTCTTCTCCATTCTGATGTGAACCTCTGTGGACACAAGGGCTCTCAATTGTCACGGGTTAGGGAGCAGGGAGAGATTGGAGGGTGATCATTGCATCCTGGGGCATTTAAAGTAGAGGTGGATGGGGTGGAAATAGGAAGAGTCATGGTTGCAGTGGATGCTGTGGATTGTAAATATTTACAATATGTTGGGAAAATCAGACACCTTGTGGGTGGAATTTGATCTCACATAAATTTAGCTATACTACATGAAAGCCTGGAAGACAGTGGGAATTGGATTAGGAATTGCACATGTTAACCTGCAATAAGCCTCACAAGGAATTTAGACTGGCATCCAACTGAAGAATGAGCAGGACCGACGATCTACTATTTGCCTATTCTTTTGGAAATATCAGATGTTTATACGGATCTCCTTATCTGAAGATAAGTACATAAAACAACTTACATAGGGCCAATAGGAATACAGTAGAACAGTGGGAAAAGAACACCATTTGTAGACTCGTGGAAGGGCATATTTCTTAAAATGATTTACTTCGGAAGTCAGAGAAGAGTTTTACATGCAATTTGGCATTCTTGGTAGGGTGCAGAATGACCTGACCACTATAAAAAAGTAGCAGAAAATTATAGGTATTAAAAAAGCTCGAATAAGAGGAAAAGGACATAAAATAAAGAGACAAGAAGATAAGATAGAGGAGATCAAGAAGAAAATAATTAAAATTAATAGTCTAATAACAACTTCTTTCTACAGGTTGACCCTGTTGAAGAATAAACACTTTGAGTTGTGTTGCAGGATTTGTGACTTTAGAAGCAATTTTTGTTTTAAATATGTCACAGCAGAGATGGGGAGCTGCTGTTTCAAGCACTGGAACTAACAGTTTTTATAGTACTGGTGGAAACAAGGATATTGCTTTGGGAGGAAAATTGAAGATTCAAAAATTACATTTCTTGGTTTGTGAATTACCACAATCACATAAAAAAAAACTTCCTGATTCTCGACATGCATAAAAGCATTTAGAAGTTCAGATGGCTAAAAATAGGCTTTTATATTAAAATAATTTAATAGCAGTATAGTCCTTATTTCTTTATGTTGAACAGTGGGAAAACATAACAAAATAATTTCATTTGTATCAGAGAATAGTTAGGAGATAGTCCTTAGTTTAGGTCACTGGGTCACAAGTACTCTGTATCCTCTAACTTCTCTTACCTGAAAAGAGAAGATATGTAGAACACAGTGCTGGAATAAAAAGTAAAAGTTCCCTTATAAGTAGGCGAATGGCATCACAATTTTTCTTTAATCAAAACTAACTCCCTTTTTTCAAAGAAGACTCACATATCTGTTTTTAGATTTTTTTCTCTCTCAAAACGGGAACTCCATAGTCTTTAATTTAGGTAAGTGTAAGAAGTTCTATAACCAGATTTCAGCTAAGCAATTGAGTTAAAAAGAACTAGTTAACATAGTGTTAAGTATAAATAATTTCATAGACCTGGTTACAAAATTTAAGAGAAATTTCCTGGATAAGATAGAGAAATGAAACTGTTATGCAGAATCTCCCTACTCTCATTCATAATGAAATTAAAGACAACAAAAAAGTACAAACCAGCAACCCACTTTTCCCAGAAAAGTCCACAGCAGCAGTCAAAACCAGAAAGAAACAAAACCCAGTGCTTCAAAGAATTACAGCTGAGGAAAGAAACCTGACTCTGGAAAGGTGAGCCTCCTAAAGCCAACCATGTCCCAGGAGCCATATCGATGAGTCCACAAAATTCTGAGAATTCTCTCTTGTATTTCCCAATCTGGAGAAAAGCAACCTGAGTAGGTGACCTTATATTTTCCCTGACTGGGGGTCAGGGGAGGTCACCATGTGCGAAATGTGTGACCCAGAAGTGAAGATTTCAGAACTAATAATGAATTGGGGGCCTGATCCCAACTCTGAAAGCATGTCTCAGAGAATGGATACTTTGTCACGTGGAGCAAAGCTTTACCAGACATCGTCTAAACGTTAGATCCCAGGTCCTTCAAATAAAGATTACTCACCATTTTAATTGAGGTCTCCCTCTCCATCTACTGCCCTGTTCTCAAACTACTGGGGAAGAGAATGAAAGACCTTATGTGAAGCATAGGGCACTAAACTAAATAACTTTAAACAATTTTTGAAGCACCATCCTGCAAGTTAAAGGTTAAATTTCAGATGTGTAAATGCCATCTTGTATCTTGCATCAGATAAAATAAAACACAGAGAAGAAAATGTACCTCTTATAATGAATAGCAGAGCATAACAAAATTTAATCTTCACTACCTTAACAAATTAAGTCTGTTTAATTAGACTATGAAAATCCAGTTTCTTTATCAGCTTAAATAAAGTAATTAAAAAAGGCATCTTTTTTATAATTAAAAAAAGGTATCATTAAGCCCTAGTGACCACTTATATTGTCTGTTAGATTGTTTGTTCTAGTTACTACCTATTCCAAAGATTGCTTTTTTAAACTCAAGATTTAATAATTTTATTTCACATATTTCTTACTAAAGAAAGACTTGTAATTTCTAATTCTAAAATTATTATATGGAATGTATTAAAAATGAAGGGCCAGGCATGGTGGTTCATGCCTGTAATCCTTGCTCTGTGGCAGGCCAAAGTGGAAGGATTGTTTGAGGCCAGGAGTTTGAGACCAGTGTGAGCAAGAGTGAGACTCCATCTCTACCAAAAGCAGAAAAATTAGCCTGGCGTGGTGGCATGCACCTGTAGTCCTAGCTACTCAGAAAGTTGAGACAGGAGGAGAGCTTGAGCCTAGAAGTTTGAGGTTGCAGTAAGCTATAATTATGCCACTGCACTATAGCCTGGGCCTGGGTGACACAGCAAGACACTGTCTCAAAAAAAAAATTTAGTACATTTATAATTTGTGATATCACGTAGCCATTCAAAATAATGCTTTCAAAAATGTCCATCCTTTGGGTGGTGTGCATTGCATTCTTTGTGTATGCATATACCTGTTCCCTCCTCCCTCCATCCCCCTCTCTCCTCCCCCTGCCCAACGTCCAATAGATGTTATTCTTATATGTGCACTTATGTGTTGATCAGTTAATACCAATTTGATGTTGAGTACATGTGGTGCTTGTGTTAGAGGCATAAGGAATGATTATTATTAATATAAGATGTTTCGTAGAAGAATGTGATGTAAAATAATATATTCCAATGTCATATATACATATATATCAAAGAAATGTAGATAATTATTCAATTGTTATTTTTGGATATGCGATTTTCTGTTTTACGTTTTTTGTATCTAGAAATGTTGTGTTTAGTACAGATATATATATCTTAAAAAACAGAATGTGACAGTGAATAATCTTGAAAAGTACACCAGGACAAATTAGGAGAAAATAAACAAAAATTTAAAAAAATCTTTAATTTATAATAAATTATTTATTATAAGCTGGCTGCATTTGACAGCAATTGTGAAAAAGACTATATTTTTATCTTTTATATTTATATACATACACATTATATGTACTATATATAGATATATACATATATATCTATATGTATTACAAAGGAAATGAAAAATCATCCATGAAATCATCAGTTCTAATGAAATTTAGGTAGCAAGAATTGTGCAATCCTGATATATGAACCACAAAACTGAATGGGATTTCAAAGGATAATTTTTAAGTGATAATCTTTTAAATGAAAAAATAGTAACCCAATTTTAATATGTTATATTTACTGCAGATGTCTTTCCTTTGTGGCTATATATTACCTAGAAAATAAGAATTCTTTTGGTATATGCTCCAGTATAGGCTACTAGAATATACAGATTATTACTTAGGTAGATCTTCCAATCTATAATGTCAAGGACTTGTGTTTCAAATGATAAAGGGCAAAGTAGCTAATATTTCGTACATGTCAATTAAAAGGAGCTTTATTCATGCTGCGTTCCACAGTACTCTTTCTTCCTCTTAAGTTGTTGATTTCTTGCTAAGAGTGTGTCACTTTTGAATATTTTAAAAATACATATATCCTTTACTTATTTCTTCTACCCTCCACCAACCGGAGTTGGGAGCTGCACATATGTATCTTTAAAAATTTTCCACAGATGATTCTCATATGCGTGCCCTATTAAACTCTCTTTTTAAACGATAATATTTGTTTTGTGAAAAAGTGTAGTAAAACAAAAGTAAAATAATTGTTCCATGGCTAAATAAATTTGGATTAAACATGGTGAAACAAGTTTCTTTTTTATGGAATTATAAACAGATTTTAATATACTAATGTGATTGTGAAATTCCAAGCAGGGCTATTTTATAAGCAAAGTCTGGAAACAATGGACAAAAGGGCCATGCTGGACTCTTTATAATGCCTATTTTGATGCAGTCCAAGCTTTTATCCTCAGGTTCAGCAGGAAAATTATAATCTATTAATATTAAATCTGGTCACAATATGCCAGATCATATTACATCAGAAAAAGAAAATTGTTAGCCACTTTGTGATTTTGTTAAAGAAAATCTGGGAGGATATATGCATTACTATTTTTAGTGCACATTTGTTTGTCTTTTGGTTCCCCAATATTCCTCTCCTGTTGCAATAGAACTCACATTTCCTTGTGGGGAATTACTATTGTATGTGACCTTGATGTGAAGTGGATCCCAGTTTTTTCCTCTTACTACCATAGTCAAGGAGGCCATATCCGTCTATTTGCCTTGGGTACATTCAGTGTGCGGGTGTGCGACCCAAACTATGCAGATCATAACTGATCCCCAGGACTTTGGAGTATATCCTAAGAGGGAGGGGATGGCTAGAGTTCGGATTATCTCAGGAATATTATTTTGCTCTCCAGAGCTTCCAAAAAACTCATTGATCAACAATCACCATGTTAGCAATTTGGATAAGAGGATTATTAATATTAGTGTGATTCACAAAATTACTTCTTTGAGATGAGGAGTGTTGACTGATGCCATGGCTGTAATTGGGAAAGTTGAGTGGTTCCCACCAGCACTTTGTATATTCCTTTCTTATCTGCAGAGGGATGCTCCAGCTAGAAAACTGAGCCAATATAATCTCTGAAAGAGGAAAAAGTCAAGAATATGTAAAAAAGAATATTGAAACACAGAATAAATTGCCAAAAGCCTATTCAGTTCAACAAACATTAATCCTGTGCCTATATTCTGTGCTAGGCACCCTGTGATATACATTTTTCTTAAAACTGAAGAGTTTTTCATTTTATTAAAGCAATCTATCTGACCCGTTTATTTTCAAGGTAAGGAACTAGACCACAAGAGATGAGAAGTTTTCCCTAAGTTCACAAGGCTGGTTAGTGGAGAGTCAGGACTGAAGTTAAATACCCAGATGCCTGAGGCAGGGGCTATGCATCCCTCCTGTCAGGCTGTGCGGGAAAGGCTGTTCTGAAGAAGGCAGCTGTCCTCTGCAAGCAGTGAAGACAAATGGAGAAGCAGTGACTAGAAGAATTGAAAAAACAAGACTTGCCAGTGGGGTCTGTCATATATGTCTGTGAATTATTAAATGCCTTTCTTTTGGGAAGCACGTGAATAAATATCATGGTCCATCTCTGGGAATTTGTTTACTTGCAGATAGCTGGTTGGGATGTACCCAAAATTGGAAAACAAGAGCATTGACCTTGGCCCAGGAGTGTAGACCCCGCTCTTTGACTTTTGAAAGTCAGGGAATCTTTCTGAGTCTATTTGTAGAAGCAGCAGCCCAGCAAAGGTGCAGGAACAGGCCCCTGAGGGCACAGCCTGTGTAGCCAGATTGCTCAAGTTCAAATTCTGGTTCCGTCACTTCCGAGTTATGTAACATGTATAAGCATATTATTTAGCTTTGTGTTTTTGTTTCTTTGTTGTTAAATAAGGATAATAATGTACTTGGCTTCCATAATTTTTGTGACGATTAAATGAGTAATAATTACAAGGCCCTTAGTATGATGTACGTGTTGACTTTTATTATTACTTTATGCTTGCTAAAGTCTCTTCAAGATAAACAGTGTCTGTCTGTAATTCAGCGCTGTATGTGTCTATTAAAATTATTGGCTACAATCTAAGAAAAAGCAGAAGAAACACATCTGCAAATGGGGAGAGTCAATTTAGCTGAGTTTAAGGCTTCTTTCCTGCGTATCCATTGTGTGCCTACCATTCGTTTGGGGATAAGGCAAAAAAGGAAGGTCAAGAGAGCCTGAGTGTAGCCGTTTTGACCAATGCTAGACCCTGACCACCCTGAACAAGAAAGTCGCCAGCAAGTCTCTGCTCTGGGACCACCCGAGGATGGGTGAATCAATCACTAAGTTGGATGCCTTACAACGTGTTTGTGCTTGCCTTTCAGTGACAGCAGTTTATGATTAACCTTTATGGCCTGACCTCAAGACAATGCTGGTCACTTATAGGATTTTTGAACATTTAAAAACGTTACCATTGCCCCATAAAGAGTCCCCTTCTTGCTCAGGAAAGAATCCATACTCTATCTGTGGGGTAGGATCTGTTGTCTCTCTCTGTCTCAATAAAACTTGCCGGTAGCTAGTTGGCTCTCTCCCGAATTCTTTCCAGCACAAAGCCAAGAACCCCCTTGTTGTGTTCAGGGGGCTTTTTTCCCTTCACTGGGACACCCCCTTGCATCCATCACTGTGGCTCTGAATAGATTAGGTGACGTTTTGCTTGGAGATGGGAAGAACAACTTAATAACATTGTTTTCTGATTCACGATACTATTGTTTCCCTTTATTTACAGTGTAAAAGACAAGTATACAGAAAGACAGATATAAAAATCAGATGTGTGCTCTCAAATCTAAACAGAATTACCAAGCATATCAAAGTCAAGGCAGTAATCAATAATTCCTAAGAGAACCTGGGAAAGTTTCTTATGGGAAGTTGGGGATGTCTTTACTATCCCAAATTACCTTCCCATTCCTGTGGGGGGAAAAAAAATCAGACAGATGCATGTGGCTTTAAGAACATATAAATTGTCTTAAGTAGCTTAATGTGAACGTAAGTTCTCCCCAAATTCTGTTTCCTTATCTGATTAGAAGCCAGTAAACGGTGAATAACGAGATTTTCTCGGCTCTGTGCTGGTCACTGTTGCTGAGCTGGCACATTTAGCCATCTTGGTGGAAATTAGTTATTGTACCCACTGAAAACTCTAATTGTACCAGGGATGTGGCGTGGTTTACTGTGAATATCGCTGACAGTTCCGTCTTGGAGAATGAGCTGCTGATTTATTATACTTTCCTTTAGTGGAAGATTATTTTTGTTTTCATTTTTAGCTCTAATATTTTCTTTGTCTAGAACAAATTTTTCCCTCCCCTCCCAGATGTTCAGGGTTTTTTTAAGTACCCTTGAAAGACCAAGACATAATACTTTGACTAAGCTTGAGTCACGGGACTGTGGTGCCACCCTGCACTGTTTTTCATGTCCCTGAGGCATTTGGCAGTATCCTCTCTGATATGAATACCATTTGTAGTTTGCCTACACTTTTAATAAAACCTTTTTGCTGGAATCAGCATTACTCTTTCCAAGTTGCTGCTTGCCCAAGAAGGCAATGCCCATAAATGCCACCATATGAGCAAATCTTGTGCAAAACTTGTGTCTTTGGTTTTGTGCACAGATGCTGATGAAGAGATGCTCACCCTAAGAAATCAGGTTATTCAAGCTTAGCTGCATTTTTTCCGAGTTGAAGCTTGTTTTGGAAGATTTTTTTTTTTAAATTTCTTTCAGCAAATAGAGGGAAAGAAGTAAATAAAATAGTATGATATATTTATTTTAGGAAGAAAGTTAAAGAGACATCTTCCTTGACTATTACTCTGAAGGATACTACTACAATTACTTCCTTGAATACTATTTTTCTGCTTCCTGAAACAACATTGCTACCATGAAAAAGTTATACAAACTCATTCCTTAAAGAAACGGACAGATGCTGAACATCAGGTAGGGGGTGGAGATGCTGGTCTATTTTCTATTATAATCCTAACCTGCCCATCTGTTTGTCAATCCATTCTTTCCTCATCTCTTTTTCTCCCTAATTTATCTTCCTGCTTAGCGGAGAAACTCCTCTTTGCTGGGGAACCTCTAGTTCCCCGCTCTAGTTGAGTGTATGAGCCCACAAATGCATACGCTCTACTAACTGAGAAGGACAAAATCAGTGCAAATCTACCCATGTGACTGGACAAACAAAGTGATGTTAATCACATCTTTGTTTACAAAATAAATGTCATTAATGCTCTCATGAAAAAATCAGTTAAACTCATAGTGATTTATTTTTAAAATGTCTGCATTTGGTTTAATAGCTTTTCCTTTTATTTTCAAAATGAAAAATACTATATTAATTTTTTAAATTGTAAACTAATAAATTTTTTTCTGGTAAAAAATCCAGACATTAAGGAAAAATAATAAAACAAAGTAAAAGTTACCTAAGTTTCAGTATGCAGAGATAACCACTCCTCCCATTTTAGTTAGTGTCTTGGTTTTCCACACTAGATTTTCAAATTGTGCTCTGCAGAACCCTGGTTCACATTATTTATTACTTTTTAATAAGACTTTATGATAAATGAAGTTTGAAAATGCTAGGTTAAGCAATGTTAAGCGTGTTTGTTGCAGGCCTTCTCAGAATTTTTAAATTCTGATTATGCTGTGAGAACCTCCAAGAAAGAGTTAGTATGCAGTACTTTCGAACTTATGAGATTAGAATTTCTTTTTTGGAAAATAAAACAAAACAAAAATCTGGAAAATGCTGTCTTTTGAGCATTTATCCATACATGAATACACATGATACAAATGAGATAACAAAACTCAAGCCCATCTTCATCCTGTTTTTATGTAAACTCAACAATGTATGATGAACATTCGCCTATATTCACGAATAGAGATTTACAATGTCATTTATAATGGCTGTGTAATATTTTACTGCATACATGTATTATCTTCTAGTGAACTCAATTCTCTATTAGTGAACATCGGGCTCAAAGTCAAAATAAAGAAACTCTAAATTCACAAAAATATTTGCATAAAGTATAATAAAATCAGTAAGCAAAAAGGTTAACATCTGTTTAAGAATGTGTACAAAGAACCTAGACAATTCACAGAAAGAAAAACAATAGATCATTATAAATATAAAATTATGTTCAATCTCACATCTATGCCATGCCAATAAGAGCATCAAGTTATAATGTTTAATTGATTATATTGGCAAAGAATAAAAAAACTAACAAAACTCAACATTGGTGAGAGTTTAGGAAAGTGTTCACTTTCATCCAGTTAGAGAAACATGTAAATTGGTACCACCTTTCTTGAGGATAGACTATTTATACCCATTAAAATTTTCAATAAGCATATCCTTGGAAACAGCAAGTTCAGTTTCAATTACTTTTTGGCTAAAAACCCCTATCTCTTTTTATAAACAATCCCTTATTAAGATCTTGCCCTGGGGTGCACGTTGTGCTAGATTTGTGATCAAGACAAATCTCTGTTCTCTACTTTTCCTCAAGAAGCCTATGATGTGCACACTTTGAGCAAATCAAGCCCATGAAGAAACCACTGGACTTTTCTCCAAAACTTTTCAATGCCCAGTAATAATAATGCATTTGAATAAAATCATGATTAGAACACTCAAATTAATCAAGCTCTTTCTAAACAGAATGTTTCCACTTTCAATAGTGATTAGAAGAAAGTTTGTAGTCCCAGAACTTTCTGGCAGAATTAGCATTTGATACAACTGGAAATTCTGCTAGTGAGTGTAAACTAATGAAGGATGGATTTCAAAAATTTTAAATTCTGAAATATGTTTCCTGTCTTTTCCTTCCTGCACTTAACAACACTTCTATTTCCATCTTGTTTTCCTACTTCAGTCATTGAGTGGTAACTTTCTTTTTTGGAAAAATAAGTTATAATATAGAGTGAGAAATCATCTGGATAAATAAGACAAACCCATTCAACTGGACGCTCCATGAAGGGATGGACAGTCTTACTAAAGTGTTCCCGGTATACAGTGCCTGTTGCCCAGCCCATTGGGTGGACTCATAACACCTTTTGACTATAGTCGCGAGTTAACCCCATGAAAGGTGATGTTAATGAACACAGGCCTTTGAAGGTGAGTTCTGGATGGAAAGTCTAGCCATGATACCTACTCCATAGCCACGCACTCTAAACATAATTTCCTAGATATAAATATAAAATCTCTGGATAGGGAGAGGAGAAACTTCATGGCCAAATGAACATTTAGATAAATGAAAATTACAAAAAACAAGTATTTGGAAATGTCCTTGTGTTGGGATCAGACTGGATTGTTAAGATGGAATATTAGGAAATAGGTGATTCGGTAGATATAAAAATAAAATGCAAAAAGGAGGAAATGGGATAAGAATAAATATGTATTAAGGACCTTAATTATAGCTAGTATCTTTACGTATATATTTCACTTAATCCTCGCCACAATGCTGGAAGATTGTTGTTACTGTACTTATTTTACAGATGAGGAAAGAGTGGGTCTAACAGTTTAAATGATTTGCTAAAGACCACCCACCCTGCTGGTATGTGGAATAAATTGGAAATAAACTTTGCTTGTCCATGTTATAAGGAAAGACCTGCCAAACACAGTAAGGCTAGCAAATCAAAGGAAAGGCATAAGAACTGGCCATTTGGTAAACTATGACAGTAGTTCTCACCCTTTAGTGTATCAGAATCGCCAGTGAGCTTGTTAAAACCAGCTTTCTGGGCTCCACCTGCAGAGTTTCTAAATCAGTGGGTCTGGCATGGGGCCAGATAATCTGAATTTCTAACCAGTTCCCAGGTGTTGCTTCTGCTGCCAGTTCAGGAACCACACCTGGAGAATCACTGGAATAGAGGAATTTCATTAAGATCATCTGTCTTGATTTTGGAAAAGAATGTGAAAAGTTTTTATGATATCCTTTTGGTCAAGATTTTTCCAGCATTAATTTGCAATTAATTTATTCTCTCAGCAAACAAACCATTCAGCAAACTATTAATTTAACAAATAGAATAGTGATGGGGATAGAGCATGAAATTATAGTTGACACCTATTCCCAATCTGTAAAGTGTGACTTAATAGAAATTAAAGAAAAATTAGGACCATAATGTCAGTACGTGATTAAAAAGAAAAAGAGGCACTAAAAAATCCTAAGGCCACCTCTGAATATATTCATATAGGCATCATATTACAATCATGGGAAAGAATCCCATTGTACCCTGGGTTGCAAATACTGTATGGATTAATAAATTTAATTCCAGGTGCCACTTCAGAGAGTAGCAGAGAGTCCAGGGAAGTGAAAGGACTAGAACCATCACGTGACACACAGACACAGGGAAGATTTGATGGTGCCAGTTATTTGAGTGGTGAAATAGCAATTCCTATGTTGGTGAGGAATTGTACTAAATAAATTCTGTTTGCTTCTGACCTAAGATTCAGTTCAAATTACAGGGTAAAAACACATAAACAACGAGTAGGCTATTAGTACAATACAGGAGGAGCCAAATGCGACAATAGGGCTTATTAAAAACATGCCAGGAGAGAATAGGAAGAAGGGGGTAAATAGGACCATCAGGATCTGGCCAGGTTTGACAGGGATAACTGGTGACCACATAAAGGATAAATTTGAGAAGCAAAAGGCTGCATGTGGGGAAATTAGGTGAGAGGTCACTGCTAAGGATTATGTGAAAGAGGAGAGCTTTTGTTTCATCATGCTAGAAGTTCAAAGATGAATCCAGGTTAAATAATTTTTAAAGGAAAAATATACATGGTATATGCTTAAAAATATTCAAAATAGCCATTTCCTTATCCTTTCCTCCCTCCATTCCTTATCTGTTTGCCTCTCCTCTACCCTCTCCTCTCTTCCCCTCTCCTCTCTTTCTCTTCCTCCTCCACCCGCCCCCATTTCCCTCTTCCAGCTAAATTATATTTATCAGTTGGGGAAAATCAAATCTATGTTTTTATAGCATTGTTATGATTTGGACCATAGGAATGAGCACACTCATTGCATGTATTTATTATGTTTTCCCTTTTGGTATGCTGTATGCTAAAACTATTTTTTTTATTAAGCTCTTCTTTTAACATAATGTTATTCCAAGTCTACCAAGTCTATGCTGAAGGTATTATGCTAGTAGGACTGGGAATTTTCTGCACTACTTACTGGTCATTTGCTTATCTTATGCCAATGTCCTTTCCTTTGGGGAGGGGAAATGAGTAAAGCATTGGCTAAACAATCTTCAAGTCAACAGCATTTTGGGTATTGAACAAGACTATAGAGTGCCATTAATGAATAAATGTAAAATACTCAACCTAGTGATGCCAAGAAGTTAAATATCAAAGGCAAATAATAAAATAAAAACATCAACAGTTTGCTTTCACTTACCTCCACACTAAACTGTTCTCACATTTATTTTCTTATTTTGACTATATTGCATTAGTAAAAAACCAAATAGAAAGGAAAATCTACCAAATTTTTTGATAATGAACATATGATACTGATTAAAATCTGTGACATAATTTGTTTATTTGCAGAGAAGAAATTTAATGTGGCCTTTTAGTTATTCTTTGAAAGGATGCCACTTACCGAAAGGGTATTTTCAATGGCTGTAGATCCAGGAGCATTTATTTGTACATAAGATCAATCAGATTACTTCTACGAATCTTAAATGAGCATGTCAGATAATAGAATACTTTTTCTCGGTGTGGTAAAGATAATTTTATTGTCTCGCATAAAGGAAATAAATATGATTGGGGTAAATAAATGAAGTAATATTTCTTATAGCTGTTAAGATCAAAACAAGTGATAATTATTGAGGGTTCATAGGTTTTGCATTAAGCAATTGAAAAATAAGAATCATGTCACTGTTATGAAGCAATATTGGTGGAAATGTACTTGTGGTTGTTTCTGTAACTGTAGCTCTTAATAATAGTGCTGGATGCTATCTCTGCGTATAGAAAGATATGAATTTGCAAATACAAGCAGGTAAGCCAGAAATAAAACTCACCTAAATGGTCCAGGTTGTTACAAAGGGTATTAGTTCACTTTTTTTATGGCTGAGTAGTACTCCATATACTATATATACCGCATTCTACTAATCCACTCATGAATTGATGGGCAAATTGGGTTGATTCTATATCTTTGTGATTGTGAATTGTGCTGCAAGAAACATTTGACTGCAAGTGTCTTTTTGATAAAATGACTTTTTTTTCCTTTGGGCAAATACCCAGGAGTAGGATTGCTGGATCAAATGGTAGGTCTACTTTTAGTTCTTTGAGGAATCTCCATACTATTTTCTATAGAGGTTGCACTAATTTGCAATTCCACTAACAGCATGTAAGTGTTCCTTTCTCTCCACATCCATGTCACCATCTATTGTTTTGGGACTTTTTGATAAAAGCCATTCTTACTGGGGTTAGGTGGTAGTTCAATGTGGTTTTGATTAGCATTTTCCTGATGATTAGTGATGTTGAGCATTTTTTCATATGTTTACTGGCCATTAGTCTATCTTCTTTTGAACAGCTTCTGTTCATGTTTTTTGCCCACTTTTTAATGGGGTTGTTTGATGGTCATGTTGGGACGTAGTAACTCCCAACTCAGGCAAAATACATAGTAGGGAAAACATTCTATCTTGGCAGGAGAACAACATGAAAGATGAAACAATAAGGCATTTTCTAGGTTCAACCATGTTCCTCATAAACAGAAGAAGCTAGGGTGAGAACAAGACAGAATTATGAAAACATCAAATGGAAAAGAAATTGTGCACTGGCTTGTCTCTGTGACTCATTTGGGAGTAAAACAGCTATCACACGAGCCATTTCCTCAAGTCTTTTTAAAACATCAGGCTGGCTGGGGCAAGGTAGCTCATGCCTATAATCCCGGCTGCTTGAGGGGCTGAGGCATTGCTTGAAGCCAGGAGTTTGAGACCAGCCTGAGCGACATAGTGAGACTCCACCCATCTCTAAAATAAATAAATAAATAAATAAATAAATAAATAAATAAGTGTGGGCCAGATTGCCTGGGTTTGAATACTGGCTCTGCTCCTTTCCAGCTTGCCTCAGTTTCCTTAGCTGCACAATGGAACTAACAGTAGAACCTGCTCTCTTGTGATGTAGCTGTGAGGGTCATAGGAGTTATTGCATGTAACAATTAGAATGGTTACAAGGTACCAGCACCAAGTAAACTCTTAGCAAATGAAAGCCATTATTTTCATTTTCTCTTTCTTCACTTACCATGATCTGATTTCTCAGGAATCCTCTCATGCTGCACTTTACCCAGTCTAGATTTCTCTTGATGGTACTTTAAAATGACGCCATTGATGTCCTTACCCAAATTTCTTTTCCATCAGCCCTAATCTGAGTTGTCACAAGAAACCCAATTGGATAAATATGACTGATGCCAGCTTACTAGGTGACTTTTCCCAGTAGCATTTGAATTTTAAACAAAATACTTGAAGAAGCAATTTGTTGTTTCCCAAAGTTGCCTGACAGTAAGAAATACCCAAGACTACTAGTAAATTAAATATCCAGATTCCATCCTTGGAGATTTAGGTACAATTGGTCTGGGATGGGCTCTGGGAATCTATATTTTTAATAACTATCTCAGATGGATTATTATTTCCAGGCAAATTTGGGAACACTGTTTTAAACCAAATAACTCAATTTCTGATGATGACACACCATCCTCTATGATTGGCAAATTTTCTTTGCCTTTCTTGGGGGAGTTTGTATATACACTTCTAATGTCTCCTAAATCACAAACATGGACCATTTTCTTCCCTGTACACACAGATAACCTGAGATCTTAATTTTGAAATTAACTGTGAATCATCCCCCTGAAAATTACTCTGCCATAATGCATGCAAAGGCATTATTAATTGCTTGTAATCATTGCTCATAAGAATACTCTTCAGATTAATACTATTCAAAGTGAAGAGGAACAGGAGCACTTGCCTCATCTGGAAGCTTATTAGACAAACGTGATCTCAGGCCCCACACCAGATCTCAGAACCTGCATTCTAACAGGATTCTTAGGTAATTCACACGGATGCTCAAGTTTGAGAAGCACAGCTTTGGAACATGAAGACCTTGCTGACACAAATTTAATTTATTCAATACAATTTAGTGGGCAGTGTTTTATATTTTGGCAATATCGTTTTAGCTGAAGATGAAAATATTCTAGTATATATTTCTATGTGTAGAGAGCCTCGTCTGTATCTTAAAGCTTTCTACACATAGGTAGTATTTTAAGCAGTGCACTTTAATAATAAGTAACCATGTAGATAACCACTGTGAACACTGGCTCAGCAAAAGTGTTAAGTGTGCCTTCCTTACATGGCAACTTACAGAAAAACCACATTTGTGGCTTCTTTGCAGACTATGTTCCAGCCATCTCCCTTTAACTTTTTAATGAAAAAAAAAAGTTACACGGGAAAACTAAACCTAATTCAGATCAATGACATTTATTTACTAGGTAGTGTTATCCATTTTTCCATGTTTAGTCAAGAGAGCAATTTGCATCTTAAAAATCAAGCTGACTTAGATACATGTAATGAAAATTAACATTATCTTTTTATCTGTGTAATCTTTTTCTTTTATTTCCCCACTTCGAGCCTCTAATCCTCTCATATAACACATGCTCCACATACAATACTTGCTCATTTAATATTTGTTGAAGTAAAACAGAATTGAATTTCACTTGTAGACTCTCCTTTTGTGCTCTTGCTCTCATATCAGTTTTTTCAGTAATGCCTAAATATGATGCTTGTGGTTACACACCATCCTTAAATATACAAGAGTGATTCAGGTTGCTGTGGACACTCATTAAACACTTCTTGAGAATTTGGTTGCTTTTACAGAGTATGTTTCTTTGAGAAGAAACATAGGCTGGGCAACATGTTCACATGGATGTTTAATTTATTTTTAGTCTATTTTGATACTTATCAGTCTCCAAGTGACTCAGATGAAAAATGTGTTATTTCAGGTAAGAAGAAGAAACTACTGACTCAGTGTTCAGAGAATGTATACTTTTTACCGGAAAGGTAATCACTTTCTCTGAGTCATCCACATTCTCCAATGAAATATATACTGGGAGATGAAATGTCTGAATTAGTTTTACCTACTGGAAATCTCTGGGTTTTAATAAGGGCAACCACAAATTATTGACATCGCTGCCTTACATTTGACAACTATAACCTGTCTACCCATAATTATAAGTCGGATCTAAATTGAGAACTGGCTTACTAAAAATAGGATTTTAGTGAATATGACAACCTAAAAATAATTCTATAGAAATTCTACAGAAATAGAATTATTATTGATTCTTAGACTTAAAATCAACTTGAGGATGTCTTTGCCATCTGAATATTGTTAGTATGACACAATTATAAGGTTCAAAATATGGTGCAATACAAAGCAAAGCATAAAGTCAGCTCAAATTGGGACAGCACATAGCATGACACGAAATATGTAAATAGTATTGTTTTATTTTATAACGGCTATAAAATTTTTCATAGCTTTTGACTGCCACATATGTGTGTTTTTTCTTTTTAATCTCTTCTCTTTTAAATTCAAATAAGTTTAAAATTATAAGGATGCGGGGAAAGGTTTTCTTAAAAGTTTGTTAATTTCATAGAACTTTATTTTCAGACTATCTTATATTTAAAAACCAACTTAAGTATTTATTCCAATACACAGAAAGCAGAGTCAAGTTCATTATGTAGTGAAATGCCAAGACCAGATGTTTTTACAATGATCATGGACACTCAGTTTCTAAAGGCATAGAAAAGTATTAGAGAAAACCGTGTTTAAATTGAAAATTCTAATAAACAAAATTGTTTGCCTATTTTCCAGTTAGGAAGAAAATGTAATACATGAATTATTGTACCATTGTGAATTATCAGCTTAAAAATTTTTGGAAAAGAAAATAATGCTACACATGGTGACACAAAGCTGGGAACCCTTTGTGAATTCATTGATTGGGTCTACTGACTCTTCTGGAGGAGGTCTGCTTTTGTGCTGTCCAATATGGTAGCCACTTGGCATAGGAGGCTACTGAACACTCGAAGTGCGGCTACCAAGACTAAAGAAATGGATTTTTAAATTCACTTAACTAATTTAAATTTAAATAGCCACGTGTGACCAGTGGCTATAATATTGGTAAGTGCAAATTTATTCAATAAAAACAGAAAATAATTCTAGCTTCTAGGGAACCATCTCTGGCTTTTTTTGTGGCTCCAATTTTGGCAGTAGATTGCCATATTGCAGAAATTGGGCTCTTAGATTTTTCCAAACTAAAGAGCTAATGTAGATGAAATTTTAAGCACAGTTTGTGACAGAGAAGTGGTGTTTATGTTCACTCAAGTACTTTATTACCAGGATTACTAATGTGACTACATAGACAACTTCCCTTCCAAATTCCCTGGTTTTCACAGAAGTTCACCCAAAATTCTGCAGCTGGGAGAGCAGCTTTGGGGTGAGTTTCTCATGCTTGGCTCTACTCTGCACACCACTTTTTTTCCAGGTGATGTCTGCCCTGAATTACCCATTTGAACAAAGGACAGGGTGGCCAGGACTGCAACCGCATCTAATATCTTTCACTCAGGTTCTAGAGATTGAAAGGCTGTGCAAATAGGATTTCCATTCAGGCTGACAGTGTCTAGGAGTTAAAGCCATACTCCACATCACAAAATGTAAAAGCTGGAAGCTCTTCTGATACAAGGCAGAGAAGTACAGAAGCTTGAAGAGACAACCAAGCTCTCGAATAAAATATATGCACTAATGCTGGAGAAGATATGTGTTTAATGCTCTAATTTAGGTTAGAAGACACAAAAGTAAAGAATTTGACCAAACACTGTGTGACTCGATCAGATTTTACTGGTGCAATATTTCTTTGGAAGAGCCATTTCTACATTATAAGCAATAATGAAATGTATCCAGAAACAATAAATAACTTGACTTAGGTCACATACACAGGGAAAGAGAGCTCTGGTCTACTCTCTGAGTCAACTGCTAGGCTAGTGGTTTTAATTTGAGAAAATGTTTCTTACTTCTTTAATATTCTGTAAAGAATGCCATTTACTGCTGTTTCTGTAGAGGACCTGAAGGACAGTTGAGAGCTAACCTAAAGCAAGAATGTCTCTTGTTCCTTTTCCCAGTGCTCTCTCAAAAGGGAAAATCCCCAAACAAGTCTTCAAATATAACCTTTTTAGCTATCTATAATAACCTATAATTTCCAGCTTTTAAAGGTCATTCTAGGAGAGAGGTTTAAGATGAGAGAGTTCTTTTTCCTTTTGAAAAAAAGAAACCTCTGGTTTTCCAAACATTTCATAAACCTCTGGAATTCTTTCGAGTGAGCCAGAAGTGGAAAAAGTAACTGAAACTTCTTGGGAAAATTAGCAGTAGCTGTTGAAAAGAGCATTTATCAGTAATCCAGACAGTGAGGAAGTTTGGACTTTGCTGAACAGGCAGTCTGTGGTCAGAAATGACCAGACTAGGGCATTGCTGGTCAGGTAACCTGGTCTAGAAGTGGCTGGGTTGTATTTGCTTGCTAGGGCTGCTGGAACTGAGTACAACAAACAGGGTGGCATACAACAACATAAATTTATTCTCTCACGGTTCTGGAGGCTAGGAGTCCAAAATCAAGATGTCTGAAGTGCCATATGCTTTCTCCGAAGGTTCTGGGGGAGAATCTATTCCATTCCTTTCTCTTAGTTTCTGGTGTTGCTGGCAATCCTTGGTGTTCTCTGTCTTGTAGATATGTATTCCAGTCTCTACCTCTGTTGTCACATGACATTCTCTCCTGCAGTGGTTTCCTCTTCTCTTCAGCATATCTCAGTCTTACGCAGATGTACTCACATGCATAGTGACATCTAGTGGGTCTGAACGTAGGCTACTGAATCCCCTTGAAAGCTGGACTCCCTCAATGGCTTCACGATCCCTTACTCTGAGGACTGCAAGCCTATGTGTTTCCAAGGAATTTTGTTGACACTATAGAGCTATCAGCATGAAATGAAGCTCAGATCTATTAGCAGCTCTGTAAACATAATAGATACAAACTATGTTTGACTACATTTTTTTTCTTTGGAAAGCCAATAAAATTCCACACAAGCAAGGATGGAACATGAGACACAAGTCATTTCCTCCATCTTTAATATTTTAAAACCATCACAGGGGCACAGTCCCATCTGAAAGACACTTCACATCTTTTTTGTGATAGTTTGCTTCATTAAATGTGACTCCTAAATGGGAAAACAGACTTATGTTTTACCCAGTTTCCTCATCAACTTTTCCTTGGCTGCCCGCCCCTTCCCCAACTGACAGCTTTGTGTTCAGCCCTTGAGAGAGCTCTTTGTTTTATCTCCCAGATCATGTTTTTCAAGAGCTTCTGTATATATAATCACAATCCTAAGGGAAAGTTGCTTGAGATGTTCAAGCGTGGTTTGGTTTAAATATTTGTAATGAGGTCTATAGCCAGCTGGTATGAATGAGGAACCACCACATGTTAAATTTTAAATATCAGGTGAGTAACATCAAACAAGTGGAAACGTTTGTTTTTTGTGAATGTAGTCATTGGGTCAAATCTGAGTGTTAATATATTCTCAGATTACTGCATAATGCTTTCAAAGGGGACAGGAAGTAAAGTAACTACTTGTGCTAGGATGAAAATTCTCGCAAAAGATATGCTATTTGTATTTCCTTTCTGAAAACCTAGCAAAACCAAAATAGCATTAGCCAACTATTTTTAATTTTTACGACTATGTAAGCTTCAACATGAGAGCTTCTTAGAACATGCATCATAAAATATATATTATTTTAAAAAATGTCCAATTCATTTCCCTGCCTCTTCTTTCTGAGTTCTCCAAGGTAGAACTATTGCTGAGCCTACATTCAAGCATAAACAAAGTTTGGCTCCTAAGTCAAGAGCGACCTAGCATGGCAGATGATCTTTTTCTGGGGCATCGAATCAGATTGTGTTGGGCAGGGCACTAGCTGAGCCAAAGCTTTCTCTGTTTGTTGGCCCAGTCAGACATTTGGGCGGTTCCTCGTGTCATATGTTATAGTATTTCTAAAAACAGAGTGGACCAGCCTCCTTGACTAAGGCCCTGGTACCATTGTTAATGCTTCTTATCCTCTTTCCAGGGAGTCTGATCCTGTTCTCTGAACTTCCAAGTTCTGGTTGGGGCCCTCCTGTGAGTGCAGCCACCTCTCAGGACCATGGTGCCACTGACTTTCCTGTTGCTGCCGGCTGGTGGCAAGTGACTGCTTCTGTGCTCCACCAGCTATTTTGAAATGCTTGCTATCATTGCTTTTGTGAACCACACTTAAATGTATTTTAATACTGCCAAGAACTGATGGGTCGCCTTTCCAGCTTTGTGTAGCTGTTGCCCTTGTTTTCCTAAGTCAACTCCTAAGTTACCCAATGCCATTCTCCTGCTCTTCAGAGTTTCCATATGTGGGACTCTCTTTGGCTACACTCATAGTGGGGAGGAGCCTGTGCTCTGCCACTCCAGAGTTGGTATAAGGAAATTAGGATGACAGTCTGATCAGAAGGGAAGGTCAGTGAGATTTGTCATGAAGCTGCATTTGAAACAGACACATCCCTTTCTTTAGACTGAACATGTATTTGAGGTGGCTTTGGGAGAGGGTGAAGGAGATTATGAAAAGTGGGATTTAAGTCCTCGGAGGGGATCCCTTTGTACTGTGGCTGAAACTAAATATTTCTTTCTAGTTTTCTAGAAAAATTTCTTTTTATGTATGTCAAGGCCTTGATAAATGGTTGAATAAAAAAATCGCTGAATTAAAAAAATGTAATCATATTAGCACTTGATCAGTGGCCCTAAGTATCTTAATCCAAAGAAGTGATTAATCTCAGTTACTTTAGACATTATGGTATGTCAAGAATGGGGACAGTATTCTTGGTACTTGTAATTGTTGGATTAAGATAGGATCTTCTCTAAATGTGTACCTGGGGAAACCCAAATAATGGGAATAAAGGGTTTACTTACATGTTACTTTTTCCCCTAAAATCACAAGTATGGTCCTTTGGTATCTAGAACAACTGAACTACCTCTTGAGAATGAGTATTTGCTTTGTATTTCAATTCCACCATTAAAATAAGTTCCTTACTATTTAAGTCTATTCACAAATACCTGTTCATTCCATTTATTCTTCTTACGCCTTTCTTGACTGCTTTTCTATTTGGCCTTGTTCATTTATTTTATGTCAGTATTTTTTTCCTGTGACTCTACAATAACTCACATTCCTGTGTGGCTATCTCAGGCTGCTTGCTGAGAAAACAGACTTTCAGACAGAAGTTTCCTTCTGTGCGGTGGCCTAAATAAGCGGTTGAAGGCAGGAGCCTAAATCAGCAAACCATTTGAAGTAAAGACAATTGAAATACATAGCTCAGAAACAGAAGTGGGAGACACAGGTGTTTTTATTTATTCCAATAAGGTATTTTATTTTATCTTTAATTATTTTTAAATTTAAAAAATTTTTATTTCAAAATATTAATTAAGGGGTACAAGTGTTGCCGTTACAAGTATATCTTATATATCTTACAAGTATATCTTATATAATACTTAAGTCAGGGCTTTTGGTGTGCCCATCACCAGAATAATGCTCACTGTATCCAACAGGTAAGTTTTTATCACATACGCACCTTCCCACCCTCCCCCTTCTTGGTTTTTCATGTCCTTTATATCACTTTATGTCCATCTGTACCCATCTACTAGCTCCTACTTAATAGTGAGAACATAAGCTGTTTGGTTTTTCATTCCTGAGATACTTCACTTAGGATAATGGTCTCCAGTTCCCTCTATGTTGCTGCAAGTGACATTATTTCATTTTGTTTTATGGCTGAGTACTATTCCATGCTATATGTGTGTTGTGTGTGTGTGTGTGTGTGTGTGTGTGTATGTGTATGTATGTGTATATATATGTGTATATATACATGTTTATATATATATATAATATTTTTTTATCCACTCATGAATTGAAGACCACTTAGATTGATTCCACATCTTTGCAATTGTGAATTGTGCTGTGATAAACATTTGAGTGCATGTGTCTTTTTGATAAAATAACTTCATTTCCTTTGAGTAAATACCCAGCAGTGAGATTTCTGGATCAAATGGTAGGTCTGTATTGATTTCTTTGAGGAATTTCCATACTATTTTTCATAGAAGTTATACAAATTTGCAGTCCCACCAACAGTGTATAAGGGTTCCTTTGTCTCTGCATCCACACCAGCATCTATTGTTTCTTGACTTTAAAATAATGGCCATTCTGATAGGGGTAAGGTAGTATTTCATTGTGGTTTCAATTTGCATTTCCATGATGATTAGTGATGTTGAGCATTTTTCCATATATTTATTGGCCATTTGTCTATCTTCTTTTGAAAAACTTCTCTTCATGACTTTTGTCCAATTTTGATGGGGTTGTTTGTTTTTTTTTCTTGCTGATTTGTTCTGAATATCAGTCTTTTGTCAGATGTATAGATTGCAAATATTTTTTCCCATTCTATAGGTTGTCTGTTCACTCTGTCAATTATTTTCTTCACTGTGTAGAAGCTTTTTAATTTAATTAAGTCCCATTTGTTTATTTTTGTTGTTGCTATATTTGCCTTTGCAGTCTTAGTCATAAATTCTTTGCTTAGGCCAATGTCTAAAAGAGTTTTTCCTACATTTTATACTAGAATTTTTGTGGTTTCACGTATTACATTTAAGTCTTTAATCCACCTTGAATTAATTTTTGTATATGGTGAGAGATAGGGGTCCTGTTTCATTCTTCTGCATGTGGTTGTCCAATTTTCCCGGCACCATTTATTGCCTAGGGCTTCTTATCCCCAGTATATGTTGTTGTCTGCTTTGTTGAACATCAGTTAGTTGTTGATAGATGGTTTTATTTCTGGGTTCCATTCTGTTTCATTGGTCTATGTCTCTACTTTTATACCAGTACCATGATGTTTTGGTTACCATAGTCTTGTAGTATAATTTGAAGTCCGTTAATGTGATGCCTCCTGATTTCTTCTTTTTACTTAAGATTGCTCTGGCTATTTGGGGTCTTTTTGGCTCCAAATAAAGTTTAGGATTATTTTTCCTAGATCTGCAAAATATGACACTGGTATTTTGATGGGGATTGCATTGAATCTGTAAATCATTTTGGGCAAAGTGGACACTTTAACAATGCTGATTCTATCAATCCATAAGCAGGAGATGGTTTTCCATTCATTTGTGTCATCTGCAATTTCTTTCATCAGTGTTTTATAGTTCTCCTTATAGAGGTCTTTAATCTCCTTTGTTAAGTATCTTTTTAGGTATGTTATTTTCTTTGTACCTACTGTGAAAGGTATTGAGTCCTTTATTAGACTCTCCATTTAACTATTATTAGTATACAGAAATGCTACCGATTTCTGTACATTGATTTTGTAACCTGAGACATTGCTGAATTTATCTATAAATTCCAGGAGTCTTTTGGTGGAATCTTTAGGGTTTTCTAGATATAATATCATATCTTTAGCAAATAGGGATAGTTTGACTTCCTCTTTCCTGATTTGGATGCCCTTAATTTCTTTCTCTTGCCTGATTGCTCTGGCTAGGACTTCCAGGACTATGGTGAATAGAAGTGGTGACAGTGAACACCGTTGTCTTGTTACAGTTCTTAGAGAATATGCTTTACACTTTTCCCCATTCAGTATGATGTTGACTGTGAGTTTGTCATACATGGTTTTTATATTTCGAGGTTTGCTCCTTGTAGGCCTAGTTTATTGAGGGTTTTTGTCATGAAACTGTGCTGAATTTTGTCAAATGTTTTTTCTGCATCTACTGAGATGATCATATGGTCTTTGTTTCTGCTTCTGTTTATGTGATGAATCACATTTATTGATTTATGTATGTTGAATTATCCTTGCATCACTGGGATAAAGCCCACCTGGTCATGGTGGATTATGTTTTTGATGTGCTATTGAAGTTGGTGTGTTAGTATTTTGTTGAGGATTTTTGTATCTGTGTTCATAAGGGCAGTGATCTGTAATTTTCTTTTTCTATGGTGTCTTTCCTGGCATTGGTATCAGGATGATCCTGGCTTTATAGAATGAGTTAGAGAGGATTCCCTCCTTCTCGATATTATGGAATAGTTTTTGTAGAAAGGGTACCAGTTTTTCTTTGTAGGGCTGGTAGAATTTGGGTGCAAATCCCTTTGGTCTGGGGCTTTTTTGGGGGGGTAGAGATTTTTTATTACTGCTTCAATCTTGTTGTTCATTGTTGGTCTATTTACGGTTTCCATTTTTTATTTCTTCAGGCTTTGGAGGTTGTGTGTTTCTAAGAATTTATCCATTTCCTCTAAGTTTTCTGGTTTGTTTGCTTAGAGGTTTTTGTAGCATTCATAAGTGATATTTTGTATTTCTGTGGTGACAGTTGTAATGTCTTCTTTTTCATTTCTGATTGAGGTTATTTGAGTCCTTTCTCTTCTATTTCTGGGTACCTGTCTAGTGGTCTATCAATTTTGCTTATCTTTTCAAAAAGTCAATGTTTCATTGATCCTTTGTGTTGTTTTTTTGTTTGTTTGTTTCCATTTCATTTAGTTTTGATCTGAGTTTTATTATTTCTTTTCTTCTGCTGGCTTTAGGTTTGGTTTGTTCTTTTTTTTCCTAATTCCTTGAGATGTGACATTAGGTTGTTAATTTGTGATCTGCCTGTCTCTTTGATGTAAGAATTAATGTGTGAACTCTTGTTACTAGAATACCATGTCTGTAGTATTTACTGCCCAGTATTACAGAAGTAATAAACCAAGATGGGAAGATTAAATCCTGAGATCAGGAAGTTAGAAAGTTTCAGGGAATAAAGTATGAAGATTTGGGAAGAAAAAGACAGATGTAAAAGTGAATTAAGGGGGGTCCTGGTTGCGAGGAGGAGGAGGATGTGGCGTGCGGAGGGGAAATGGCTGCCAAAAACAAGCCGGAAGAGCGTTTCCCAAAGTGTATTCTGCTGAACTAGCATCTACTTTGTTCTCAACATCGTGCCACCTATAAAAGATGATTATGGGAACAGCAACAGTAGTCATGTAAAAATCTTTTTACCGAAAAAGCTGCTTGAATGTCTGCTGAAATGTTCAAGTTTACCAAAAGAGAGGCACCGTTGGAACACTAATGAGACTATCTCCATCAATTAGCTACTATTCTCTGTCTATATCTTAAGGTTCATAGATGTCCATTCCATTGCCCATCCAGTCCCAAAACACTATGACAGTGAGCATTCCTGGAGTAAGACCATACACAACTGTGGGAGAAGCGGGAAGAATAACGGTCCAGAGGAGGAATTACAGTATCAGGGATCAGAGAAAAGAGTCCCTGAAGCACCTCTCCTAAAGCACCTGCACGTGGCTGAGTCAGAACTCGCCGGAGGGACTGAGAAGCCAGACATGAGCAGCTG
>CAUYSK010014600.1:0-21106 GCA_963575035.1 Avahi laniger | reverse complement strand
TTTTAGCTGTCCAATTAATTTCTTTCTATTTTTGGTAGAGACGGGGTCTCGCTCTTGCTCAGGCTGGTCTCAAACTCCTGAGCTCAAACAATCCGCCCGCCTCAGCCTCCCAGAGTGCTAGGATTACAGGCGTGAGCCACCAAGCTTGGCCAATAAATTACATTTAATTGAATGTCTCTTTAGGCTCATCTTGTGTACAACAATTCTCAGACTTTCCTTGTTTTTGATATCTTGACAGTTTTGATGAGTATTTGGAAGTTACTTTGTAGAATATATCCCTCAACTACAATTTGCCTGACTGCATGATTAGACTGGGATTATGGATTTGGGGGAGCAAGCCCACAGAGGTAAAATGCCTGTCTCATCACATTATATCAATGGCACATACTATCAACATGACTTAACTGATTGCCTGGCTAATCAAACTTTTTTTAGTTTTGGGGGCATTAGGCTGTGATAAAGTGTTTAAGTTTTTCCATAGCAAAGTTACTCTTCCCTCCCCACCATACTGCATTCTTTGGACGGAAGTTGCTATGCACAGCCCACACTTGAGGGGGGAGTTATGTGCCCCCTTTTTGATAATACAAATTATCTATGTATAAATGACTTATCTATACATAAATTATTTAGAATTGTTCTGTACAGGAGATTTGTCTATTCTCTTTTTGTTTATTTGGTCATTTATTTATATCAGTATGGACTCATGGGTATTCATTTTATACTCTGGGTTTTAATCCAATACTCTTCATTTATTTTGTTGCTCAAACTGTTCCAATATTGGCCACTGGGAGCTCTTTTAGTTGACTCCTGTGTCCCTTTAACATATCCCCACCATTGTGGGTTTTGTAACATAATTATTTAATAGTGTTTTAAATTAATGATTTGTGCAATTAGAGGTAAATTTTTTTCACTGAAGAGCATAAACAACAAGAGATTTAATGGAGAACAAAATGCATAATGGCAGTCTAATTTGCAGATACATGTCTACTTTCTGCTTGCCATTTTTGACCTAAAGTGTACACAAGGAAATTTTTAATTTATAAAATGTGACTTTCATATAAGGTGCAGTAGAACACATTTCAGCTAATTAAGAAAACAAAAGATTATTCAAAAGTTGTTTGCTTGAATGCTAAGACTAGTGAGTCAAAGTTGGATTAGGTACAGGATATATACAGTCTCAAAGTATCTCCTCATAAATTACTTATTCATTACAAAGGGAAAATACTAATTTTACAGCAAAGAAAATTGGCAGACACTAATAATGATCAAAGTTAGCATCACCAATGTGTTTCCTGATGTGATGTACTAAGAAAGACACATCATATTTATACAATACTACTGTCAAAAACGTATAACTTGAATCTAATTATGAAGAAAAGCCAGGCAAACGCAAATTGAGAAAACTTTTACAAAATAACCAGCTCCTGCCTTTGATAATCCGGCCTAAAAAAACAACAAAAAAACAAAACAAAAAAATAACTAGCCATGCTGTGTTCAAAAATATCAAGGTCATAAAAGACAAAGAGTGGAGAAACTGTTTCAAATATGAAGAGACTAAAGAGACATGAAAATTAATGTGATTCCAGATTCAACTCTGGACAAGAACAAAAATTATAAAGGATGTTTTGAGTCTGTTGGGCTGATTGATAACATTAAAATTAAGGTTTGTAGATTAGACAGAAGTATCTCATTGATGTTTAACTTTCTGATTTTGATCATGATATTCTAGTCATTTGTGAATATCTAGTTCTTAGGGTAAAGAGGCATGAGTTCTGCAATTTGCTCTTAAATGATCTGGGCCGGGGAGGGAGTATAATATGTACATACAGAGAGAATAATAACGTAAATGCAGCAAAATATTAACAATTGATAAACCCAAGGGTATAGGGTAGTTCTTGGTTCTGTTCTTGCAATGTAAAGTTTAACAAAGTCATTTGCTTGCAGAATATTTTTAGGTTTTATTTATTTTTAGGTTTTCAATTCAGTTCACCAAAAACACAAATTCCAGCATAAACATGGTAGAAAGATACAATCTACATTTGGAGAGGGAAGAATATTGCTGTGTTTCATTGAGAGATCCTAACATAAAGATGCCTGCACCATTTCCAAGGTGAGAAATTTGACCATAAGAAACAAATATTCCAATCAACCCACATGAAGTCTGCATATAACAACCACAGAACTTTTTACCTGAAGGGGAAAGGTTTGGGGGGAAAAAGAAAAGCAAGTAGAAGAAGGAGAACATGGAAGATAGTTGTTGGGTTAGGATGGGATTGTAGGTAGGATGTGGTTTATTTCTTTGGTATCTTTGCCCTACCAGCTCTCAGAAAGAACCTGACAAATTAATCTCTTCTTAGGAGATCCCTGTTTTTCTTTTATACCAGGGTATAATTATTGTTAACTATACTTTTTGGTGCTATTTTTCTTTTTTTTTTTCAAAGGGAAACTATTAGTTAAGAAATAGAGTGAAATATTTGAAATATTTGAAAAATACAAAGAAAGCAACTATTTTTGCAAAAGTGTCACACTAATATTTTATGCACAGATACAAACTTTCTCCACGTAACAAAAACATGTGTACCCCCTTAATATTTCGAAATTAAAAAAATAATAAATAAAAAATAAACATTACCAAATATAATCATTAAGACTATTAAGAGGGTTTAGGATTGACATTTATGCCTACCTAAATAAATGTCTCCCATTTTGGTTTGGAGACACAAGTGCTTGTTAATCTGTACATTAACACAATCCAAAGCGGACCAAAATGATTTCAGTTCAGTTTAACAACAAACAAAACTATTTCAATTCACTTTAATAAGCAATGATTGCACATCTAGCACATACCAAGAGCAGTGATCTCTCTTTAATTCAGATTTGGCCATGTTTCCCAGTACCTCCAGAGTTCCCTATAGACCGTGAGACTCTACATGACTTTAATCTTGATCTGTTTTTCCATGGTTCTCTCCTGTCACTTGTCATTTTAACCTTTGATTTCTTAACACTGAGAAACTTTGAGGTTGCTGGTAAACTTTGAACTATTCTGTGCCTCTCTGCTTTTGCTGAATGTGTCATTCTTCATGAAATATAATAGTAAACAAAGAGTAGCATAATAAATGTGAGACAATAAACAGCTTCATTATGATCTTACAAGTGTCATGAAAGAGGAAAGTTCAGGGAAGAAGCACTTATCAAGAGGAAGATGAAAAGAAAGAGGTGGGGTTGGGGGATATGGGGAAAGTTTAGAAGAGATGGGGAATGAAAGTCAGGAAGTCAGGGAATATTCTTGGAAGGTTACATCTAAACCCAATCTTAAAAGATTTCAGAACAGCACCATTAGCAAAAGCTGCATTATATAATAACATCAACCTCTAGACTTGTATCTCCAGCCTACAACTCTCCTCTGAATTTCAGACTCTTATCTAGCTGCCTATTCATCGTCTCCACTTTGATGACTAGATTTGTCCTTGGCAATGTAAGGGTCTTGTGCCTTAGCAAGAGCAGTTCTGGTGGCATACAGAATTGAAGTCTGATGAGAGTGACTTCAAGAACAAATGGGAAGAAAGAAATTGGAGACAGGCAGAAGATACATCTCTATCAAAGAAGGAACAAAGTAAAAAGAAATAGATGAGATGTATGTGGGAATAAGACAAGATTTTTTTAAATGATGGAAAATTTATAGTATGTTTGATGCTGATACATGATCCAGTTGAAAGAAAGGAACTCATGATGCAGGAGACAGAAGAGATAACTGCTACAGTAGTGCCCTTTGAGTGGCAGCATGAGCAGTTCACTCATAACAAGCATAATAGGAGGGTATGAGGGCATAGATGAAGGTGAGTTAGGAGGAGATGTGTGGTAGGACTATGCAAAAGCCCTCTTCTGATTAAGTCAAACTGTGCTCTGTTCTAAAGGTCTTCAGTTGAGAATATGAATAGGAGAGAAGTGCTGGAAGTTTAAACAGAGAAATGTAAAATGGTTGTCCAGGAAAGTGGAAGACCACAAATTCATGTGAACAGTAGCAGAATTTCTCAAGTTCATGTTTTTTCTTGAAATAAGACTCTTTTACCTTTCCTGAACATAATATTAATACATCTAATAGTTCTGTCTTTTGAATATAAGTGAATCTTTAGTTTTTAAAAAAGTGTTTATTATGAGATAGTAAATCAAGCAGAAAGCATGTATTCATGAAAAAGGTATGGTTTCACATAAAGAACATGGGATTTAAAAAAAGATCTGGTGTACTTCTGTCTTTATTAACTAAATGATCAAATGCAACCCTGTCATTTCTTTCTTTCTTTCTTTTTAAAATTATTTTGTAGAGACAGGGCCTTGCTATGTTGCCCAGGCTGGTCTCAAACTCCTGGGCTCAAGTGATCCTCCTGCCTCAGCCTCCCAAAGGGTGTGAGCTATCGTGCCCAACAATCCTTTCATTTCCAAGCCCTAATAGCCTCACCTGGGAAGTGGGACTAAATGCAATTAACATAGGAGGCAGCACTTTGTCAATTGTATAGTGCTAAATAACTTGTCCCATTGTTACTAACTATAAACTTACTAACTATAGATTCATTAATCTATTGACCAACTATATAGATTAACTATAGATTGATCAATAAAATAATCTTGTGAAAACACTAGTTTACTTTTGCCGTATATAAAATTCCTGGTTAAACGACATTACCAGATCTAAGACTGTTCCGGGCATACTTGTGAGAGCTAAGACAGAAATAACAAATTGCGGCCAGGCGCGGTGGCTCACGCCCATAATCCTAGCACTCTGGGAGGCCGAGGCGGGCGGATTGTTTGAGCTCAGGAGTTTGAAACCAGCCTGAGCAAGAGTGAGACCCTGTCTCTACTAAAAATAGAAAGAAATTAATTGGACAACTAAAAATATATAGAAAAAACTAGCCGGGCATAGTGGCGCATGTCTGTAGTCCCAGCTACTCGGGAGGCTGAGGCAGAAGGATTGCTTGAGCCCAGGAGTTTGAGGTTGCTGTGAGCTAGGCTGATGCCACGGCACTCTAGCCAGGGCAACAGAGTGAGACTCTGTCTCAAAAAAAAAAAAAGAAAGAAATAACAATTTGCCAGAATAAAATAAAAAGAAAGCAAGAAAAGGAGGTTAGAAAGGAATAAAAGAGAGGCTACGATTCTACCATACACATTAAAAATCTAAGCCCAGGAGAGAATAAAAACAACATTACGACATAAAAACAATTAGATTTTAGAGTAGGACAAAAGCTCACGTACTTCTCTGCCAGAAAAGACTTGTTGGAACACTGCACATTGCTGGATAAGTCCTAATTCAAAAGATGCCATATTGCTTTCTCTTACAGACTGATTTCCCTAGAAGACCCCCATTTTATACAATAAAAACTTTCTCAGCAAAACACATATAGCACTGAAAATAGCACACATGTTCTAAAAACAAATCACATTCTCTGAGATACAAGTATATCCAAATTTACATTATTTTTTAATCTCCTTTCCCTGGCAGGTGTTAGATTCCCACAGCAGCCAAATCAACTTGGCAAAGAAGGAAAGTAGCAAGAAACTGAGAGGGCGTGTATGCTGTCATGAAGAGACCCATATTGAGTCAACCTGGGGCAAAATAGGGAGGATTAAGCAAGGTCTCAGTGCAAGGGAGAACATGTCAGACCCATGCCAACACTGCCCTCTCGTGGCCAATTAAGTTGGTTGCAATGCTCCACAAAAGAAGGGCCCCATCGGCCAAATAAAGAGAAATTATGCAGTATCTAGTTATGATCCTTTCCAGAACTTACTTCCTTAGGCCCTTTCTCCTGGATTAATGTTTCTCAATTTTGGATATGCATCCAAGTCCCCTGTGAGGACTTGTTAAAACAGATTGCTGGGCACCATCCCCAGAATTTCTGATTCCGTCTAGGTCTAAGAATTGCATTTTGAACATGTATAACACTGGTGGCCCAACGACCACACTTTGAGAACCCTGTCATAAGTTAATTTCTTATTGTACAAATAGCCTCAAAGACCTCCAACAATGTTGGGGAGAAAGCATTCTCTCAGTCTCACAAGTAGAACTACTGAAGCATACAGAGTACAGAAGAATTAAGTGACTTGTTTCACAAATGCACAAATTTGCCAACTATTTGCGTCTGAGGATCAACAATGTGCTAATAATGTTCATTTAAATGAACAAGAGTCACAGACAAGGCTGGGCATGGGGGCTCAGGCCTGTAATCCTCGCACTTTGGGAGGCCAAGGTGGGAGGAACGCTTGAGCTCAGGAGTTTGAGACCAGCCTGAGCAAGTGCAAGACCAGTTTCTACTAAAAATAAAAAAATAGCTGGGCATGGTGGTGAGCGCCTGTAGTCCCAGCTACTTGGGAGGCTGAGGCAGGAGGATCGCCTGAGCCCAGCAGTTGGATGTTGCTGTAGTGAGCTATGATGACACCACTGCACACTAGCCTTGGGTGACAGAGACTTAATCTTGAGGGAAAAAAAGAGAGAGTCACAGACTTACTGCTTTGTTATTTACATCTAAGGGAAAGCTTCAGTCTTTTGTCTTTCTGATCTAGAAAATAGGGCCGTACAGTGCCCATAATGAATAATTATTAATATAAAGAAAACAACATTTCGAAAGAAAAGTATCATATAGTAAATACATTCTGAAAAAGTATTTGAGAATTGTTTCCCAAAGTGACAGGCATTTTAGAAGAAGTAGTTTGATACCAGTTTTATTTCCAGGTATTGGATATTCAGATGGTTTATAGAGGCAATGCTAAGATACTGAAGAAGCAAAACTAACTAGTAGTAATAGGAGAAAGAGTATATTCACAGAAAAGGCCTAAAAAGAATGACAAAGCCAGTAGCACAGAGCATCCCTAGCACCCATATTGTGACCTTGAAATAACACTTCTCACTAAATATATATACATATATATCTTCTTGGAGAATTTGGTATTTTCAGTTTTGGGGCAAGAATTTTACTTAGAGGAAACAGCAACTTTTCTACTTTGTGTTAAATGGCATAAAGGCAGCCTTGCTTTCTTATTCCTCATTTTTAAGCTGAAGCCAATTAGGGTGAGTATAAAAGAATTAAAGGAAATAAAAATACCATTGTCCAAAGAGTTCTATTATGTGCAACCCATTCAACTGCCCCTTCTATATCTAGACGAAGGAAAATGGTTGATAAACTTCCACAGGTTACCCTAAGTGAGCCTGCTGTAAAATTATATCAAGAGCATCAGTGATAGCTTACTAAACCTCATCCAAATATAAAATCAAACTTAAAATTGGATATATAATAAAATAATAAAGTCTGGTGCCCTCCTATCACTCCTGAAGAAACGTTCAGAAAAAAGAACATCTTATTTAGAATGTTCTCTAGGCGAAACACAAATATGAAACCTATCATTTGGGCAAAAACCATCAATCTGGTAATCTATAAAAACAAGACCCACAGCAGAGAAGTCCCCATTCCTAGAGAACTCACTCATTGCACCAGATTTCTTACAAGGACAAACAAGGCAGCTCCTTTCCTATCTTCTTTGATGTCTCCAACAGCCATCTCCCCCTCTCCCTTTTATTTTCAGTCAAGATTTCTATAAACAACCTTTAGGAAGCTGGTATGGGAAAAAATTAGCAACTTACAATTTAATTATATTGTAATTATAAATTTTATATATTCTTTTTGAACAGATGAATAAATATATATGGATAAAATTCAATTGGTGCAAAGGGATACACAGTAAGAATCAGTCTTACCCTCACCCCTATACCCCAGCCAGCCAGTTTTCCTTCCCAGAGTAACCACTGTTAACAATTTCTACAGTAGCCTTCCTCAGTTAATGAACTTTTAATTACAGGTTATTTACATATTAAAAACAGCAGGGAAGATTAATATTTTTTTTTCTTTTTTTGAGACAGAGTCTTGCTTTGTTAACTGGGCTAGAGTGAGTGTCGTGGCGTCAGCCTAGCTCACAGCAACCTCAAACTCTTGGGCTCAAGCAATCCTTCTGCCTCCGCCTCCCGAGTAGCTGGAACTATAGGCATGCGCCACCATGCCTGGCTAATTTTTTATATATATATATATATTTTTAGTTGTCCAGCTAATTTCCTTCCATTTTTTTTTAGTAGAGACAGGGTCTCGCTCTTGTTCAGGCTGGGACTCGAACTCCTGAGCTCAAACGATCTGCCGGCCTCGGCCTCCCAGAGTGCTAGGATTACAGGTGTGAGCCACCGTACCTGGCCAGATTTAATATTTTTTATAAGCAAAATAGTATCTTATTAATAAAAATTTTCCTCCTCTTGGTCAAGTTAATCTGACATGGATCAAGTCACTCAAGATGAAGTACAAGAAACTCTATAGCCACCACCTCATTGTTCTTACCCACCTAGGCTCAGTCCCAAGTGGTAAAAGCAATACACAGCTAAGGAAAATAAAAAATAAAAAGAAGCAAGCTTCTTCCACCTATGATTGATGAGTTTAAGTTAATGGGGATGTGAGTTTAAGTTAATGGGGATGGGAAGGGCATCTTAGCCATGACTACTGTTACAACAATATTTATGCCTTACTTTTTCCTTTCTTCCTACTAACTTTATTTTTAGATCAGTCAGTCAAAGGTCAAATAACTCCATTGTGACCATTATGGATTAAAAAAAGAATAGACATTCCCATTTCCATTTTCTGTTAAGGAATCCAATTTTTTTCTTGGAGTAAATGGGTTTTTTTTAAGAGACGGGATCCCGTCAATGCTACGCAGACTGGACTTGAACTCCTGGACTCAAGGCATCCTTCCACCTTAGCCTCTTGAGTCGCTGGGACTACAGGCACACACCACCGTGCCTGGCTTGAATAAATATTTTAAATATTTATATGGATATAATTAGATCCTTTTTTTTTTTTTTTTTTTTTTTGAGATAGAGTCTCGTTCTGTCACCCTGGCTAGAGTGCAGTAGCATCATCATAGCTCACAGCAACATCAAACTCCTGGGCTCAAGCAATCCTCCTGCAATCAGCCTCCTGAGTAGCTGGGACTACAGGCATGCACCACCATGCCCGGCTAATTTTTCTACTTTTTGTAGAGACGGGGTCTCACTTTTGCTCAGGCTGGTCTCAAACTCCTTACCTCAAGTAATCCTCTTACCTCAGCCTCCCAGTGTACTAGGATTACAAGTGGGAGCCACCATACCTGGTCTAGATCTTAAATTCTCAACACTTTTTCTGATGGTTTGTGGTTACTCTCCCACCCCCAAATTAAGCATATTATAAAGGCAGTAGGTTTTCTTCTTCCACTTAGGCTATAGAAATCCAAAAGCAATGTTACTCCTATCTTAATAACATGAAAAGGCCAGATCAACTACAAAAGGATAACCTGAATTCATCAGAGAGCTGAGGTGTCAGGGCTATCAAATAGCATAAAATCCAAAAAAAGACAAGCCCCTAAAGGAGATATGGGAGGTGAACACTGGCTCTTCTGTGTCAGGGCATGTGAAGAAGAGAAGTTGGGTGCCATGCATGCAGATATGAAGAAATCAACTAAAAATTTTAATGAGTTGCTAAAGGTAAATGAAAGATAGCATGAGACTAGAGGGCCCTTGGGATCTAAAAACACAAAGGGAATTCACATCCACTTGCAGGAGTATCTTTACAGATACCAACTTGATGCTGACAAGAAAGACTGGAGGCTCAGTGAGAGATCAGATACAGCCTGACTCAATGTTGCAGACCTGCAGAAGACCACCATTAAGGGAAAAGCATCAATTCCCATCCCCTTCTCCCCTGTGGAAACAAAAGCCTTAAGCCGGCCAGGCCGGTGGCTCACGCCTGTAATTTTAGCACTCTGGGAAGCCGAGGCGGGTGGATTGTTTGAGCTCAGGAGTTCGAGACCAGCCTGAGCAGGAGCGAGACCCCGTCTCTACTAAAAATAGAAAGAAAGTAGCTGGACAACTAAAAATATATATAGAAAAAATAAGCTGGGCATGGTGACGCATGCCTGTAGTCCCAGCTACTTGGGAGGCTGAGGTAGAAGGATCACTTGAGCCCAGAGTTTGAGGTTGCTGTGAGCTAGGCTGAGGCCATGGCACTCTAGCCCCGGCAACAGAATGAGACTCTGTCTCGAAAGGGAAAAAAAAAAAAAAAGCCTTAAGCCACTGGGGGAGGAGTACTAAACTGTCAGCCACAGGGCACACATAATGACCCACCGCAGCTGGGGAAAGAGTAATGGAAAAATATCCTGTAACCCTGGGAAAGAAGCAAGAAAAAGTCCTAGCCCAGGATCCTACACTTAACAGCATTAGAGATCTTACCACTGTGAAAGAGATAATATCACTGAGAAAGACCTAATCATGAGATGTAGGCAGGACTGAGCCAAACCAGGACAATAAAAAACAAACCCTACCCACCAGGCTAGCACTCTTCTGATAACAAAGGGGTAAGAGCATGGAGAAAGATCCCTCTGGGGCACAGGTGCACAGGGAAGGAAAAACCTTCCAGTGCTTCAGTCTTCACTCTAAACACGATTAGAAGAACTGAAGCTAGTAGTGCACTGAAGGCAATTATAATAACAACAAAATCCAAAACTAGCTCAGCTCCTGCTTAAATTGACTCAATTCAAGAGACATGTTCATTTCCAGATTTCCAAATATGAATTTTTTTTTTTTGTAGACAGGGTCTCACTCTGTCACCCAGGCTGGAGCACAGTGATGTCATCTTAGCTCATTGCAACTTCAAATTCCTGGGCTCAAGTGATCCTCCTGCCTCAGCCTCTCAAGTAGCTGGAACTACAGGCACATGCCATCACGGCCAGCTGACTTTTTTTTTGTAATTTTTTATAGAGACGGGGTCTCCCTTTGTTGCCCAGGTTGGTCTCGAACTCCTGGGCTCAAATGATCCTCCTGCCTTGGCCTCCCAAAGGGCTAGGATTACAGGCATAAGCCACTGCATCTAGCCTATAAATTCTTTTTAACCTCACTATACTACTGTTTTACATATGAGATCTCAAAAACTAAGACATATACACAATAATACCAGAAAAAATATGCTATTAAGAAACAAAACAGGCCTGTAATCCTAGCAGTCTGGGAGGCCGAAGTGGGAGAATCCCTTGAGGTCATGAGTTTCAGGTTGCAGTGAACTATGATGACGCCACTGCACCCTAGCTGGGGTGACAGAGTGGAGACTCTGTCTCAAAAAAAAAAGAAAAAACAAAACAGACTGAGAGATGATCTGAGATGTTTAAATTATTAAATACATGACAGAGACTGAAACTATGATTAATATGTTAGCCTACAACAGAAAAGGTGGAAATATGCATGAACAGATGGAGAATTTCAGCACAAAGATGGAAACTATAAGAAAAAGTCAAATAGAAATGCTGGAAATTAAAAACATAAAATATATTAAAGATAGATAATGCCACTGAAGGCTCATCATTATATTCAACATAGCCAGGAAAAGAATCAGGGAACTTGAAGATAGGTCAAAAAAAAAAGTGCCCAAAATAAAACACAAAGAGAAAAAAAGAGAGAAAAAAAAAAACTAACAGCATCCAAGAGAAATGGGACACTATCTAACAATCTAACAAAATGTAACTGGAATCCCAGAAGGAGAAGAGAAAAAGAATGGAGCAGAAGAAGTATTTTAAAAGATAATGGCCCAAAATTTCCCAAATTTTACAAACTATATTAAAGCACAGATCAAGAAGCTCAGGACAAGTCCAAGCAGGAAAAAACACCAAACTATCACCTAAACATAGCATACTCAAACTGCTAAAACCCAAAGATAAAGAAAAAATTTTGAAGACAGCTAGAGGAAGAAAAGGAACAAAGATCAGGATTACAAGAGACTTCTTATCAGAAACTAGATAAGCAAGAAGACAAAGGAGTAACTTTAAAGTACAAAAAGAAAAAAGTGTCAACATAGAATACAGTAAGTCCTTACTTAACATCATTGATAGGTTCTTGGAGACTTTAAGTGAAATAGCATACTGCATAATACAACCAATTTTACTATAGGCTACTTGACATAAATAAGAGTTAAGTTCCTAGTACATAAAAAAGCTGCAGTTTCCAAGAACCTAGGCTGTACCATACCTAGCTAAAGCATCTTTCAAAATTGAAGGTTTGTTTTTCCAACAAACCAAAGCTGAGATAATTCACTGCCAGTAGACCTGTGTTATAAGAAATGTTAAAGGAAGTTTTTCAGGCACAAGGAGTGTGGCACTAGATAAAAATCTGTATGTATACAAAGAAATAAAGAGTGCCAAAATTGGTAAAATTTAGAGCAAAACACACTTTTTTCATTATTTTTATTAAATCTAAAAGATAGTTTACTTATCTAAAGGAAAAATACCAATGTATGGTGGGGTACCTTGTGGGTGGCTAAGATATATAAAATTAAGTGTATGACAATAACACAAAAGATGGAAGAGGAATAGGACATTTACTATTTTGCATAGATTATTATTATTGGGTTTATTTGAAAGAAAGGGTCTCACTTGCTATGTTGCCCAAGGTGGACTTGAACTCCTAGCCTCAAGCAATCCTTCCACCTTAGCCTCTTGAGTAGCTGGGACTACACACACCTGCCACTGTGCTCTGCTATATTTTACATGGATTTTACCCTATACATGAAGTGGTACAATATTACCAAAAGGCACATTGGGAGAAATTAAGATGTACACTGTCAACTCTGGTTGAAATATAAAACAACTTAAAATTGCTTCTCTGCCTTTTGGCTAACATCAAGTGTAAAACAACTTAAAAAAGAAATATATGTAATAAGCCAATATTAGAGTTAAAAATGGAATCATAAAATATTCAATTAATCTATTATACAAGCAGGCAGAAAAAGAAAAATGGAATAAAAAATCCATGGAACAAACAGAAATAACCAGCAAGATCATACAGATTTAAAGCCAACCATAATAAATATAAATAGTCTAAGCATACCAATTGGAGATCTTCAGATTGGATGAAAAAGCAAGACCCGCCTATGTAATACCTATAAGAAACCCACTTTTATTAAATATTCGAAAAGAAATGGGTTGAAAATAAAAGGACAGAAATAGATATACTACACGAACTCTAATCAAAAGGCAGCTGGCGTAGCTATATTAATCTAAGACAAATGAGACTTCAGAACAAGCAATATTACTGGGAATAAAGAGGAACACAACATAATAATAAAAAGGTCAATTCATCAGGAAGACCTGATGAGGCCGGGGCACAGTGGCTCATCCCTGTTATCCTAGCACTTTGGCAGACTAAGGTGGGAAGATTGCTTGAGGCCAGGAATTTGAGACCAGCCAGAGCAAGGGTGAGATTCCATCTCTACAAAAAATAGAAAAACTTAGCCAGGCGTGGTGGTGCGCACCTGTAGTCCTAGCTACTCAGGAGGCTGAGCAGGAGGATCACTTGAGCCTAGGAGTTTGAAGTTGCAGTGAGCTGTGATGAGGCCACTGCATTCTAGCCCAAGCAACAGAGTGAGACTCTGCTCAAAAAACAAAAAACAAAAACAAGAAGACCTAACAATCTAAATGTCTATACATGTGACAATAGATCTTTAAAACACATGAAACAAAAACTGACAGAACTGAAGGTAGTATGAAACAAATCCACAATATTACATGGAGACTTCAACATCCCTCTCTCAGAAATCCCATTAGAACAAGTAGATACAAAGTCAGTAAGGACACAGAAAACCTAAATAACATTATGAATCAGCCCGGCACGGTGGCTCATGCCTATAATCCTAGCACTTTGGTAGGCTGAGGAAGGAGGATCTCTTGATCATAGCTCACTATGATCAAGGCCACTGATTGCGCCACTGCACTCCAGCCTGGGTAACACAGCAAGACTTTGTCTCAAAAAAACAACAACAATAACAAAAACCCAACATTATCATCCATCAACCAGCTAGACTTACTTGACATTAATAGAACACTCCACCCAATAGCGGCTTAACATACATTATCTCTAATGCTCACAGAACATTGACCACAATGGACCATGTTCTTAATCATAAAATAAACCTTGAGAAATAGAAATGAATTGAAATGTCAAAATGTCTTCTGACCATACAGAATTATACTAAAAATCAGTTACAAAAAGATAATCTGAAAAATCCCCAAATACTATGAAATTAACCAATATATTTAATAGTTCTAAACAACCCATGAGTCAAAAAGGAACTCACAAAGGAAATATTAGAAAATATTTTGAAATGAATGAAAATAAAAATACAACATATCAAAATCCCTGTGACACAACTAAAACCATAATTGGAGGGTAATTTATGACATTAAATGCTAGTATTAGAAAAGAAATATCTCAAATCAAGACATGATCTAAGCTACCACCTGAAGAAACTAGAAAAAGAACAAATCAACTTAAAGTAAACAGAAGGAAGGAAATAATAAAGATTATGAGGAGAAATTGAAAATAGACAATAGAAAAAGATTAATGAAACAAAAAGCTGGATCTTTTAAAAGATCAATACAATTAATAGGTTAATACCTCTATCTAAACTTATCAAAAAAAAGAGAGGTCACAAATTAACAATATAAGAAACTAAAGAGAGGGCATGACAACAGATCCTACAGACATTAAAAGAATAAGGTAGGCCAGGCGTGGTGGCTCACACCTGTAATCCTAGCACTCTGGGAGGCCGAGGCAGGTGGATCGCTAAAGGTCAGAAGTTCGAGACCAGCCTGAGCAAGAGCGAGACCCCGTCTCTACTAAAAATAGAAAGAAATTATCTGGACAACTAAAAATATATAGAAAAAATTAGCCGGGCATGGTGGTGCATGCCTGTAGTCCCAGCTACTCGGGAGGCTGAGGCAGGAGGATCGCTGGAGCCCAGGAGTTTGAGGTTGCTGTGAGCTAGGCTGACGCCACAGCATTCTAGCCAGGGCAACAGAGCCAGACTCTGTCTCAAAAAAAAAAAAAAAAGAATAAGGTAATATTATAATTTTGTCCCCATTTTTGCAACTTAGAAGAAATGGACCAAAGAATTCCTTGAAAGACACAAAGCTCACATGAGAAGAAACAGATAGCCTGAATAGTTCCATTATCTCTTAAATAAATTCAATTCCTACTTAAAAACCTGAAATAGAAAACTCCAGGGCCAGAGAGCTTTATTGATGAATTCTATCAAACATTAAAAAGAAGAAAATGTATCAATTCTATACAAACTATTCTAGAAAAGAGGAGGGAACATTTCCCAACTCCTCATTTTATGAAGTCAGCATGACCTTAATTCTAAAACTAGACAAAGACATTACAAGAAAACTACAGACCAACATCCCTCATAAAGATAGATACAAAAACCCTCAACCAAATATTAGCAAATCTGATGCAACAATATATAAAAATAGCAAATCTCTTTTAAAGGGTTAAATCGTGCTTTAATCCTGACCTGGGATGACAACAAAGACAATAAATGACATTTGATTCTAGTCTAAATTAAATTCTAATGTAAGCACAGAATTTTATGTGTCTACCCTTACATAGCTACTTTCAAAGGAAAGGCACAGCAGACAACTTAATTTAGGAAATTAAGAAGCAGATTACATGGTAGTTGAAACATTACAGAAGAAACTTCAGGGTTAAAAGCAATCTACAGACTCATGAACACACCCTCATGAACTAAAGGGTAGTCAGTCTATCTCCTCAGTTTATAACAAAGGAATTTAGATAAAGAGAAAGTTATTAGCTTATACTAAAATACTCAGCTCAGTTTCTTTAAGGTTTCCAAGATTATAATCCAAAGCATAATCCCTAATCTACTTTCTGAACATACATATCCAGTTTGGCTTAAATACTTACCACCTTCAGCCTGGCTAATATCTGAGCACGGTTTCTTCTTTGACTCCAAGTTCCCAGTTTTCTCATCACCATCCAGGAGAGGAATATACTCTGTTTTTCCAACAGTTTCTCCCACAACATCATCAAAGGCTTCTGCCTCCAGTGTAGCAATAAAGTCCCGCTTTATCTCTCCTTCAATTTCCGGAGGTGGCTCAGTTAATGCATCTGCAAGACTGAGGTCAGCCATTCTGCACCGCTGCAACTGCCTGGTTAAGGGGAAAAAGATGTTTCATATCATGAGCAAAGACATTACTGTCTTGACTAAAGACAGACAATATGGACCTTACCTTGGGGTAAGTACCGCTTCTTCATGAATCACGTGTGGATAGCCTTGTCAACCAAACTACAATACTTAGTCCTACTGGCATAAAAAAATAGACATGTTCCCTGAATTCGCTAGGGGAGATGGTCCCTCTCTGTGGTCATGTATATTACCATTTATATAGAATACCAGGCTCTTAATTTTTAAACATAACGTAAAGTTAAATAAATTCCACTACAGGCAAAACTATAGGTGAATAGCCTAGAAAATACAGAAATAATATAGTAAAAATAGCCAAAGGGCCTGCAATAAATTGAGCACCTAGAACATGCAGAGTATGGTAAGAAATAAGTGTGCAGGTCAGGTGTGGTGGCTCATGCCTGTGGTCCTGGCACTCTGGGAGGCTCAGGTGGGAGGATAGCTTGAGGTCAAGAGTTCAAGACCAGCCTGAGCAAAAGAAAGACCCTGTCTCTAGTATAAGAAGAAAAAAAATTAGCCGGGCAACTAAAAATAGTAAAAATTAGCTGGGCATGGTGGCGCATGCCTGTAGGCCCAGTTACTCTGGAGGCTGAGGCAGGAGGATCATTTGAGCCCACGAGTTCGAGGCTGCAGCGAGCTATGATCATGCCATTGCACTCCAGCACTCCAACCTGGGTGACAGAATGAGACCCTGCCTCTAAAAGATAAAATAAAATAATAATTTAAAAAAAAGTAAGTGTGCAGGGTACTATCTATCCCTGCTTCCAAAGAGTCTAATTTAATAGAAACTCCAAGACACTCATAAGGATAAGTTGACATATGAACTATATTGTTGACTGGGTAATGTAAGTCAAACAGCAATAGTGCAACTTTGTTGCATGGCATAATGGCTACTTCAAGTTTGCCCCTAGAAATTTATTCTTCTTTATCTTTTCCCATACAAACCATTCCCCACTCAGGGGGTTAGGGACATGACTGGAGTTAGGTCAATGAGAAGACAGGAAGAAAGTGTTTAAAATAGGACTGTTTCACTACTACACCCCGGAAGAAAGGCCCATGAGTGACAGCTATTAAGTTGCACTGATTATCTTCTTTCTCAAGAGAATGACCTTCCTTCCAATAAATCGTTCCTTTGCCTAATTTAGTCAATCTATTTCTGTTGCTTGCAACTGAAGAATCTAAACTAATACACATAGTCTTTTTCCAACCCAAATTTGAAAGAGTCAAATTTTACTATGATTCAAGCCCCTTAATGGTCAGACTTTTCTTTCAAGCTATTCTCTATTGTCTATTTTCCAACAAATGTACTTAGGAAAAAGAAAGAAAGTCGGGCGCAGTGTCTCATGCCTGTAATCCTAGCACTCCGGGAGGCCGAGGCAGGAGGATCACTTGAGGTGGGAGTTCGAGATCAGCCTGAATGAGACCCCCCGCCTCTACTAAAAATAGAAAAATTAGCTGGGCGTCATGGCACGCGCCTGTAGTCTCAGCTACTCGGGAAGCTGAGGCAGGAGGATTGCTTAAGCCGAGGAGTTTGACGCTGCTGTGAGCTAGGCTGACGCCATAGCACTCTACTCACAGCAACAGAGTAAGACTCTTTCTAAAAAAAAAAAAAAAGAAATATATGGCAAGGAATATGGTCATTCTATCTTGATCTTTGTCCCCACACAGTCCCTTTCCACTTATACTAACCTTCTATGCTGCAGATATGAGAATCACAGACCATTTTCAGTCATTACTAAAATTTCCAGTTTCCCCCATAGGACCAAGCTGTGAGGCTATCACAATCACAAAACATGCACAAAGTAAATACTTTCAGAACCCTGAAAAACTAGAAGCCATCCTGCCTCCCAATTCCCAAATCCAACACCTAAAAGGCTGTTTGCTGCATATTTCAATGGAGAAAGTATGAGAGTGGTAGCACAGAGACTTGAATCAAGAGACTAAACCCAACTAGCATAGATTGTAAGATAAATCCTACTATATAAAACAAAGTACAGAGGGGCTAATTAAGCCCAAAAGCAAGATCTACTAGGCAAGTGCCTAGAAAGAAAAAGATAACATTTGTTCAGCACGGGGAGTTGCTAGAGGTGGTTTGTTCGTATTTATATGGGGCTTGGTGAAATACTCATTATATATTCTTTATACTGTATAAGAAAAAATATCAAGATTTGAGAAGATATTAAATACTAAATTTATATAAATAAATAAAATCTTCCAAATAAAATCTTTTCAAAAATTTTAATGATAAGGCCGGGCATGGTGGCTCACGCCTGTAATCCTAGCACTCTGGGAGGATCGCTGGAGGTCAAGACTAGCCTGAATAAGAGTGAGATCTCATCTCTACAAAAAATAGAAAAATTAGCTGAATATGGTGGCACATTCTGTAGTTCCAGCTACTCGGGAGGCTGAGGCAGGAGGATTGCTCGAGTCCATGAGTTTGAGGTTGCAGTGAGCTATGATGACACCACCGTATTCCAGCCCAGCCCAGCCCACACAGCAAGACCCTATCTCAAAAAAAAAAAAAAAAAAAGCAATTAAGAGATATCTCTGCTCCCATGTTCACTGCAGCATTATTCACAATAGCCAAGGTAAGTAAACGACGCAAGTGTCTGTTGACAGATGTACACATAAATAAATTGTGGTATACACAGACAATAGAATGTTATTCAGCTTTAAATAGGAGATCCTGACATGTGCAACAACATGGATGAACCTGGATGACATTATGTTAAGTGAAATAAGTCAGACACAGAAAGAAAAACATTGTATGACCTTACTTATATTAATATATAGAATCTAATAAAGTCTAATACATAGAAACAGAGAGTAGAACTGTGGTTACAGGGGTGGAGAGGTAGTAGAAACAAAGGAAGTTATTGGTCAAAGGGTACAAAGTTGCACTTAGGTAGGATAAATAAATCTAGAAATCTAATGCACAGCATGATGACTACAGTTAATAATAATAATGCTATGTGAGAGCACAATATTCGTTCCTTTTTGCTCCCCTCCCCTCTGGAGGACACAGCAGCACGGTGCCATCTTAAAAGCAGAGAGCAGCCCTAACCAGATACAAATCTGCCAGCACCTTTACCCTGGACTTCTCAACTTCCAAAACTGTGAGAAATAAATTTCTGTTGTTTATAAATTATCCAGTCTGAGGTATTTTTTTATAGCAGCCCAAATGGACTGAGATAGAAATATTTTTAATTTCCCAAAACAAGTCATAAAATCCTATAAAAAAAATCACACTTTGACTAATTGTTAACATTAAGGCCAAAAATAAACATATAAATAAATAAAAAATAATAATGGAGAAAATTAACAAAATTAATTCTATCTAGCAATTATAACAATAAAGTTAAACCCAACAATTTAGTCATTGTGTTAGGAAAAAAACAGTAACAAGAGCAAATTACATCAAATGAAGACGTAATCTCTCTCTCTAAGAGAAACTGGTGAATCCTCTCCATAAAAACTATGAAATTGGACAAAATTGTCAAGATCAGCCATTCCAAAGCACTGGAAATCAACAAACTGCAGAACACAAGTTGAGAAGCTTTCCACTCTTCATATCTTCTTGAGCTTCAGGTAAAACCAGCCAAAGTCTATGACCCTCTTATCTAGAGCTGCTCCCATCCCCATCCCAGCCCATGACCAATTTGGCCAGCAAGAATTATAATTTTCCAATGTGTGGCTAGTGACAAAAACTAGCAGCTTTGCTACCAAAAGGGGTAAACTCTATTTAAGGTAGGGGATAGAAATCCTGTGACATGCCAGAGCTGTTGTCTGCAGCAAATGCCATTTTAACATTTACTGATTTCTACTACTAGAATTATCAAATTCCACTATTTGAATAACCACTACTGAATTCAGAATTCAGCAGCTTTTTCTGAGGGAATCATAAATAGGAGCTCAAACATAATTTCAACTGTTGGACTTATTTGAATTGTTGTTTAAGCAGTGCACACGGTCTGGGATGGACACTCTTGTAGCTCCGACTCAGGCAAGGCAAATGCAATAATATATAACCTAAACGTTTATACTCCCATAAAAATTTTGAAATAAAAGTTCCTATAGTGGCACACCTATAACTCATTTGTAACACATGAATGTGGGTGGGAAGCCCTATTCTATGCTCACCCACCCTACTTTACATATAAAGTATTATTTTAACTCCAGCTCATGCCAGGGAAAACACTGAAAAATTAAAGAGCTTTTTAAAAGCCTGACAAGGCCAGGCTGGCATGGTGGCTCACACCTATAATCCTAGCACTTTGGGAGGCCAAGGTAGGAGCATTGCTTGAAGCCAGGAGTTCAAGACCAGCCTGGGCAATATAGCAAGACCCTGTCTCTAAAAAAAAAAAAAAAACAACTTTTTTTTTTTTAATTAGCCAGGTGTGGTGACACGCCTATAGTCCTAGCTATTCAAGAGGCTAAGATGGGAGGATTGCTTAAGCCCAGGAGTTTGAGGTTGTCGTGAGCTAAAACTGTCCCACTGCCCAAGTGACAGAGTGAGACTCTGTCTCAAAAAAAAAAAAAAAAGCCTGACCAATTCTAATGTCAAGGGAGTCCATGAAAAGTAAGTGCTTTTGCCTTTTCTATCACTGATAACCATTATTACCTTTGAGAGCTGCCTTTGAGAGCTGTATGAACCAAAACTACCAAAAATAATAAAGGATGTCTATAATTTAACAGTTTGATAGTAAAAGAGAACTTAAAGGATATCTGTGCCATCCTTAACAACATACAGTAAGAGCCCAATAGATTTTATTTTTCCCAGAAATATACAGCAATGACATTTATATAATGCAGTCTACTCGAAATTTTTACTAATTTAGGACACAAGTGAAAATGTAGGAAAAAACACCAGTACATTTTTTTTCATTATTTAGAGAATACTTTATTAGTTTCTGTAATCAAACCCATGTAGGTAAGACCTTACATATTTAATACAGTGCGTTACCCCTGTACAAATGGAAAAAAAAATTAAGTTTAACGTTTCTAGACCAATATGGCTGTTA
>CAUYSK010014599.1:0-15682 GCA_963575035.1 Avahi laniger | reverse complement strand
ACAAATAAAGAACTGCTTAGAGGGAAATTTATAACTTTAAATGCCTATATTTGAAGATAAAAAAGGTTTAAAAATTATGTAAGTTTTCATCTTTAGAAACTGCTAAGTGCAAATTAAAGTCAAAGAAAAAAGGAAAGAATAAAAAGGGCAGAAATTAATTAAATAGAAAACACATAAACAATAAAGAAAATAAAGACAAAAGCCTTTCAACTTAGTTCTTTTTCTAAAGTGTTTTGGTTATTGTTTTTAATTTCCATATAAATTTTAAAGTAATCAATTCAGGACAGAACTGGAGGCCATTATCTTAAGTGAAACAACTCAGAAAGTGAAATACCACATGTTCTTACTTATAAGTGGGAGTTAAATAATGTGTACACATGGACATAGAATGTGGAATAAGAGACACTAGGGACTCAGAAAGGTGGGGGGGATGAGGGATGAGAAATTACTTAATGGGTACAATATACATCATACAGATGATGGTTACTCTAAAATCCCAGATTTCACCAGTACACAATATATCCATGTAATAAAACTATACTTGTACCCCTTAAATTTATACCAAAAAAAGATTATTTCAAGCATATGATTCAATAGTTTTTAGTATTGTCACAGACTTTGCAATTGACACCACAATCAATTTTAGAATATTTTCATCACCTCCCCCTCCCCACTCCCACAAAAACCTATACCCATAAGTGGTCACTCACATTTTTTTCCCAAACCCCAGTTCTAGGCAACCACTAATCCAGGTCTCCAGAGATTTGTCTATTCTGACATTCCATGTAAATAGAATTATATGGTCTACTTCTTCAAGGTTCACCCATGTTGCAGCATGTATCAGTATTTCATTCCTTTTTATTGTCTGTTTTTCAAGACTAACAATAAAGCTACAGTAATCAAGACAGTGTGATACCAGCATAAATGCAGCATAATTCCCTTCCCCCACGTATTTGGTCAGGTCACTTTGACAAAGGTGCCAACACAATTCAATGGAGAAAGGACAGTCTTTTCAACAAATTGTGCTAGAACAACTGGATATCCACATAATTAAAAACAACAAAAGCTCCACCTTTACCTCACACTAAAACAAAGATTGATTTGAGATAAATCATAGACATAAATGTAAAAGCTGAAACTAAAAAGTTTTAAGAAGAATAGGATAAAATCTTTATAATCTAATGATTTACAAAAATTGTTAACTGTAAGAAAAAGAACAGGTAAACTTTATTAAACATTCCTGATCTTCAAAAGATACTGTTAAAAAAAGATAAAAGACTTGGAAAGAAATATCTATAATACATATATCTGATGAGGGACTTATATCCAGAATATATAAAAAGTTCTTTTGACTCAAGAAAATCCAATTTTTTAAAAATGAGAAGGACGGAGGCATTTCACAAAAGAATGTGCCCAAATGGCTACATGAAAAGATTATCATTAGTTACCAGGAAAATGCAAGTGAAAACCATAATGATAACACTTTACACCTATCAGAATGGCTAAAAAAATGTTACAAATGAACAATAGCTGAAGTTGGTAAGGATGTGGAACAAGTGGCACCATCAAACAGTGGTGGGAGCATAAAATGGTGAAGTGTTTTAAAAACAGGTTAGAAAAAAAAAAAACAGGTTAGTAATTTCTTTATACAGTTAAAATATACGCTTATCATTTGATCCGGCAATTCTACTTCTGTTATTTATCCAAGAGAAATGAAAACATATGTTCACTAAAAAACTTCAAGAATGTTTAGAGCAGCTTTAGTCACACTAGCTTAAAATTGGAAATAACCCAAATGTTTAACTGGAAAATGGATAAACAAATTGCGGCATATTAATATCACGGTATATTACTCAGCATTAAGAAGAAATGAACTGCTAGATGCAATATAGGTGAATCTCAAAAACATGCTGATCAAAAGCCAGACATAAACTTAAAGATGCTGTATGATTTCATTTATGAGAACTTCTAGAACAGACCAAATAAATCTGTAGTGACAGAAAGCAGACTGGCGGTTGCCCAGGAAAGAATGGAAGAGTATTAACTTTTAAAGGCACATAGGAAAACTTTCTAGAATAATAGAAATGTCCTAAATCTTGATTGGCTTGGTGTTTACACAGGTATACATTTTGCCAAAACTCACTGAATTATACAACTAAAATGTATGCATTTATTATGTGTAAAGTATACCTTGGTAAAGTTAAATTTAAAAAAGAATTAGAGTTCTAATTGGAAAATCAAATATATTGTACACTGATAAAATATTTTGGTCCTGATGAAATTCCTGTTTTAAAAGCACGTATAATCAGCATCTTTCTAAACCTAAGTTGAAAATTTAGGATGGCCAATTCAAAATAAAGTAGATAAAAATTCCAGGAAAACCTTACCAGAGACCAACCAAAAGCAAGTTGCTTAACACATTTTGAAATAGTCTATGGCCCTTTGTATGATACTGAATCCTTGTTGGAAAAGAATAGCGTAACAAGAAATAAGTGGGCATGTTAGAAAATTAGGCTGAACTACAGAATGGAGTCCACTTTAGTCCTTAGTTTACAACCTTTTCCTTGAGCAACCATGATGTTTCTGGTTTACCAAAGTAGTTACTGGACACAAAGCTTATACAGTATTAATCTTATTTCCCTTATTATATTGTGCTCTTCCTCATGAACAGCCAGTGACTATATCTTATATTTCTTTTGTTGTCACCCAAGTGCTATGGACAACTGATACTCTGACTTCAGTTATTTATGAATTTACAAGAATGCTGCAGAAATGAAAAAGGGGTGAAGCACTACTTTAACCAGCTAGCTAGTCTACTTAGCCAAGACAAAGCAATCAGAATTATGCTCAACAAGTAGGACAGGCTAAGACAATAACAGTTATTATCCACATATAGACTGAATAAGAAATGTTAAATAGATGTAGAGTAGAAAAAGATATCCTGAGGGGAATGAGGCAGAAGGGGCAGAGGGAGAGTTGTGATGGCTGTTGTAGATTCAAGAATCAAATCACAGGAGTGTTAGTATTCTTTTAATGATTACCTTTAAGGAGATTTTAAAGGCATAACAAATGAAATGAGGCAATATGAGTGAGCCCTCCATAAAACAGATATATTTAAGAAATAAGTAGCAAAAAACAAGGAAGAGTATTTGCTACCTTGATATAAGCCATTTGACAGAGTTTTCATTTTACACATTTAAATAAAAAGTCAGTGCCTTCTTAATAATATACCAGTACATATCAGTCAATTATTAATAATGTTTAATATGACATGGACTACCTCAATTACATCCAGCATAGATCTAAAATAATTAAAAAACTTTTTCTATTTCAAATCATGTGAGAAGACCCAAAGGGAGAAGAAAAATAGGACATAAAATTTCAGTGAGAAAAAAAGAAGAGAAAAGCTATAGCACTCAATATCTAAATTCTGTGAATGTGGAATATGTAAAGAGATAAGTGGGTAATCCCTAACAGTTTGCTGATAACTTTGGTGGGAGTCACATAATTCCCCTGGAAATGTTATGGACCCATATGAAGAAGCTTAATAAGTTTTAAGGAACCCCAAAGTTTACCATACCTTTGGGGTAACAACAGAAAATGAGTGGGGAACAAAAGAGGTCCGCTGCTTTGGAAAGCTGCCACAGTCCAACCAGTGGCAACCATGGCAATTTCTGGACAAGTGACACTGCAGAAAGAATAATCAATTTGAAAGCTCAAGCTGATGTAGCTTTTAAGCACTGAGACAAACTAGACCAGGAATGTTTCATGTTTACCTTCAACGGAATAGTATAATAGTATAACGACTTTACCTTTGGATTCTTTCCTTCTTTTGCTAATAATGCCCGAAGTCTTTCTTGTGACGGAGGTGCAATGAAGATAATATATGGTTTCAAATCTGAATTCCGGAGGGTTTTCAGTGACTGTAAAGAAAAAATATTTGGATTTTAAAAGTAATTTCCGTCATTTAATTACTTCTCAATAATACACTTGGAATATAATGTCATTTTATGAAATATTGTCTATGAGTGTTTCCAAACATCTTTTTTTTTAATTGCAAAATATTATGGGGGTACAAACATTGAGGTTACATATACTGTCTTTGCAATGCCTGAGTCAGAGCTACAAGAGTACCCATCCCCTGACAGTGCGCACTGCTCCCATTAGCTGTGAATTTACCATCCCCCTCCCCCCAACATCCAATGAATGTTAACTTTCATATGTGTACATAAGTGTTGATCAATTAGTACCAATTTGTGGCCAGTACATGTGGTACTGTTTTTCCATTCTTGTGATACTTCACTTAGAAGAATGGGCTCCAGCACCACCCAAGATGTTAATACAAAAGATGTTAGTTCACATTGTTTTTTTGTGGCTGAGTAGTACGTCATGGTATACATATACCACATTTTATTAATCCACTCATTGCTAATTACTAAATTATTTGAAAGTTCTTAACAATTGTTTTCTTATAAATAACAACTGTAACAACCATAATTAAATATTACATGATTTTACTCACAATATGCCTTTTTACTTTAACAGACTAATAGAATTTCAAAACATAAATCATATAAGGTGATTTTTCACTGCAAGTTACATCTGTAATTCTTACTTTTTCTTTAAGTGAATATTTTGTTATTCAGGCCATGTTCTTATTACTGAGGTTGTTTTACTGATGAGATACCATGGTAGCCTCTGTGCTAAAATAATCATTGATCACATATCAGCTTAGGAATGTCAGAAATGAAAATGAAGTTGACATTTCCCTATTCTCTCTTCAAAAGTCTAGGGATGGAATGTAAGCTAAATGGCAGATTTCAGCTGATTACCACATTCAGTGTCAAACCCGAAGCATTTATTCATCCATGTACACCTTCCACAAATGATCAAGTGCTTCTTTCCTGTATGTAAGATTATAGTCTATTGCTGGAGACACGGTGGAAAAACAAAACGCAGAGTACAACACATCCTCTATTCTAGGTCTGGAGAAGAAGAGTCAGACATAAAAAGTAAATAATTAAATACTAACTTGGTCAGATAAGAATGTGAAGACAATTTAAGTAAACTGAGAGACACAGTGAAGAATGCTGTTTTAGATATCACAGATAGGAAAGACTCTGAAGAAATAATTATGGAAAAGAGATACTTCTCCCTTAATCAGGAGTCAGTCATACCATTCTCTGCCACATCACAGCTGTGGCTTTGCTGAAGGATGTCTGCCTATATTTTTGAGGAAATTCTGAGGGCCCCCAAAGATATTTTTTTATACTAACCCTCTAAATGCAATGAAAACCTCTCTAGCTCTTCCACAAGATGTACTGACAGACTACGTTTAAGGGTGTTCAGGGCTGATTCACTGTTTTCCATATTGTGCTTTATATAATCCATTTAAACAAGCAACCTGCTATTGACTTTTTACATGTTCGAATCTCTTAGGCAACTTTATTAATCTAAGGAAGCAAATTATAACCTGTCCATTTAAGCAAGAATTATTACGATATAACCATTTGAGCTTTTAAGGGAATCTGGAATTACTATTAAGTAGTGGGAAATGAATGCTGCATTTCCTTTCAGCCCTTAATGAGCCTGTGCAGTGTTAGGTAAAAAGCAGAATAGCAATGCATTTCATGCACTATGAGTGAAAGAGGTTTTCCAGATGTTCAAAACCATGAGAAAAGCTTTCCTTCCTTATTTCCCACATCCATCCCATCCTGGAATCCTATTCTAACTTGATCGTCTCTCACCACTTCCACATCCAACCCATCAGTAAGTCCAGTCATCTTCCTCCTAGACACATTCCAAATCGTCCCTGTTATCCATTAGAGAAATTGCCTGCATTTCAGCCACCATGATCTCCCTCCTGGACTACTAAATTATAATGAGTAGAGGGAAGCTTGTTTACCCTACTGTGACTTGGATTAAAAGCTAAAGTTACAAAGCAGGGAACAGCCTGGAAGAAGTAATTACTTTTAAGACTAGAGTGCTCCGTGCTCTCCTTGTTTCTGCCTATGCCCATGCATTTCACATCTGTTACGGTCTCATGTATAGCCCAGGCCGGACTGAGGGAAGAGCCTGCCTGTGGCTTGGAGGAAACAGTCACAGGTAGTACAGGCAATTGGTTTCAAAGGCCTTCGGGGTTCTGCAGCAGCAGGAGCAGTTCCAAAAGAGGTGAGTGAGAGCAATTACCCAGGACGGTTTTTTGGCGTGCAATAGCATCGTTCAATAACATGTTGACATTTTTTAGGTGGGAAACCTAATAGAAAAGCTGATTTTAGATTGTACATGGTTTGAAAAGTGGAAACTCTGAGAATGTTCAGAATTTAAAGAAAGTGTTTATTTCTGTAGTCAAAAAGCTAGTGAAATTTGGGGACAGATTTATTATGCAATATTCTGAATTTAGTATTACTGTTAAGAGCAATAGGGGGATATTTCCAAGTTTACAGCTATTGATAGAAATAGGTCATGATGAGAAATATTTATTTAAATGGGTAACTAAAGAAATAAGAGTATTCTATCACTGTCTCTTTAATCTTCACTCATGAGTCTATTTCTTCAACAATTATATTCCAAATAAAATGTCACCAGGCTCATTTTGCAGCGCTCTTGATTAAGCTAATATATAATTCAATAAAGCACATGGACTGAATTCTTTTATACCATTTTAGGGGAACAGCTTCAATTGGTCTCCTAGAGACCTATCAGTTAACTGAAGTGTCTTAGTGTCTTTGCCATGGGGCAACAGAACCTAAGGTTTAAACATAATTATAGAAGTTAGGTGTCAGATATATACGAAATCCTAACGAATTGGGATAATTTTGCTTTCAGATATTTGAAAAAGTTTAATTTGATTGTCTTAATTTGATATATGATTTATGATTAAATTCTCTCCAGAAAATTATTGCTCATTTTTAAAAATCTTTTTTAGCATTCGATGAGAATCCTCCATTATGAAGGAAAATAATAAACAATAGTGACCTCAGCTATAGATTTTCAACCCAGTGGGATGAATCACAGAGTTTTAAAGATTGATAAAGTTAAATTTCAGATGATGATTAAGCATTTCTCTTCAACAATTATGTCAATGACTCAGTATTTTAAATCCCTGAAATAGAAATATCCTGTTTAGCTTAATAAAATAAATACACTTGTATCTTCTACAAATATGTTTCTTTAAGAAAGGATATATGAAAGTAATAGAAATGTTACCATTTGTATTAGCTCAGCAAAAGTTTGATAAATTATTTTGTGTGATAAACACATGATAATTTTCTTCCAATGAACATAAAAAAGCATGTAATAAACCAGGCCAAAATATTAAAAATTTAATGTGTATGTTTAGAGTTCCAAAAACTCTAATATTTAGATTACCTTTGACTTTCAGGTATCTAAAATTTTTTAATATGAAAATATGTTATAAATTATCCCCAAAAGATTTTATGTGTTTATAATAGCATTATTTCAATCTTGTCAACAAGTCTATGCTCACCTTTCAAAACAGAGGAGAATTTGGCTGTATGCATGTATCACAACTCTATAAAATATAGATTCCTTGCTCTGAGAGGATGCAAAGAAAAGAGAATGAATTTTAAAAAATGAAAATAAAATAAAATAAAATATAGAAAGTTTTTACTTTGTTTCAATTAAAGGGGAAAAAAGAGACATGCAAGTTTGGGGAAGGGAGCCCTCAATATCTCTGTGAATTCTAACTTAGATGCTATCTGACTTTATAAGAAAACAATTATAATAATAAGCACCTTATGGATAGCAAATCTTCTCAGAGCCTTTTTTTAAAGATTGTTGCTTAGTAAAAAAATATATTGCTGGAACATCTGCAGCAAAGTCTGGCACAAAGATGGGGCTTTGTTTACGATATGCTCTATTGCTTTCTAAAACAGAAGGAATCACAGTGGCATAAATGTACAAAAGATGAGAGGGTAAAGCATCCTATATAATAGTCAATAACATAAAAATGTCAATTCTTACTCAACCCTATTCAAACAACCATGCATGATTTCTCCTGAAATTACTACTCCAGGCTTGATGTTTTCTTCATTAGATTTCTTATTGCCACCTCTACATGGTGTTAAACCAGGGGTGAATAATGGTTGCCCTGCAGTATCATAAAGCAGAACCCCTAGCTAACGGTCTCTCTGTAACTACAGACTGAGAACACTGATTAGCTGTGGAGTATTACTAAGGGAGAACTTAACTAAAAAATAATTTCTCTTTCATTTTCCCAGGTGATTAGAAGTAGTAAAAAGCATTGTAATTTTTACAGTGATTTTGTTATTTAAAACACACATGAAACTTAGTGTGGCCTTAAAGTTTATGGAAATATTTAAATGCTCTTCTGAGAAGAAAATACAAGAATGTCTTTGAAAGGAATATCAAGATTTATTTTGACCTTTAGCTAAAAGCTATTTCCCCAAAGCAATACTTTTGGAATGGAAAAGAAAATAGTGATGATACTCTTGAGTTTTAGTTTTTACTTCTGTTCAACTCAAGTATAATAGTTATCCATTGCTATGTAACAAATTACCCCCAAAATTTAGATATTCAAAATAGCGCACATTTGTTTTCTCATGGTTTCTGTGTGTTAGGTATCTGGCACTGCTTAGCTGGCTCAGAGTTCCCCATGAGTTTTAGTTAAGCTGTTAGGTAGGACTGCAGGCGTGTCAGGGCTAGCCTACAAATGAATAATATTCTCCATCCAAGCTCATGCACGTGGCTATGGTAAGCCTTGGTTTCTCACCAAATAGGCCTCTCCATAGACTGCTTGAGTGACCTCACAGCATGGCAGCTGGCGATGTGAGAGACAGACAGACAGAAAGAGAGCGCGCCAGGAAACACCCACTACAGACGCCATAGTCTTACTAGAATCTGTTCTTGGAAGCGACATCCCATCATTTCTGCTACATTCTTTTTTCAGAAATTAGTCAGTAAGTCCAGTCTGCATTTAATAGGAGACAATTACATAAGGGCAAAGAATACTTTGATGCATAATTGTGAATTAATAAAAGATATATCTTGTTATTAAAAGATATTATTTGTGTTAAATGTTATTTTTAGGTTATCCAGGGGATTACATTAGAATTTTCAAGAATTTAATTATTTTTTCTTTAAATTATTATTTAATCATTTGTTTTTTAACTGGTGCCATCATGTATGGCTTGTTACATCCCTGCTATAAGGAACGTAGGGGGTTTTAGAAACAATAATACACACAAACTTGAAAAATGTATTATTTGTTCAAATGCTATAAATCCAGTATATGAAAAAATTTTACTTTATTCATTATGTTGTTATATTCTAGTTTTTTTTAATTTACTTTTCTCCCTTCAATCATCACACTAAATTTTTAAGTAACATTTTGTAAGCAGTAAAATATTTAAAATCTCACTGAACATTAGAGAAAAATCTTTGTTGCCTTTTCAAGTCACAGATAACTGTTACATATACTCTACTTTAAGAAGGTTTCCCCCCCGCCCACAGGCTGTGCCTCCCAGCTTATAATTAAAATATCTTGATTTCCAAACTTGCCAGGTATTATTTTTATCAAGTGTCAGGACTTCTTGCATTAATATACCAGTTCAAGTTTCCCAGAACTAGTTTCCACTTTTTTGAGAAAAGATAGAAAGAAAACTTGAACAAATGGACATAGAATATATTACAGACAAATTTACACATTTTTATTCATCGTCCTCCACGCTCACCAGGGTCTCCTCCACGGGAAAGTAAAATGCCTCTCTATTCAGACAAGATTTATGCTTTTCTGTCTTCCAAAGCAAATAGATACAACCACAGCCACCGATTCAGATTACTTGCACTATGTGTCATCAACCGAGGGTAAAACCACAATCCTCTACCACTGAACTCAAAATTTATGGATTTTTTTTTGAGAGATCTGAGGTTTCCTGAACATTAAGAGATATGCAGACTCTTAATTTTTTAGAAAATTTAGTAGTATTGAATATTGACGAATGGTAACTGCATGTTTATAAGGTACAAGTGATGCTATGCTATCTCTATAGACAACGTGGAATGATTGAAATCAAGATAATTAACGTATCCACCACTTCAAATACTTACCATTTATTCTTCCTGTCTAACTGAAACATTGTACCCTTTGACCAACATGTCCCCATTTCTCCCACCCATTCTGCTCTCTGCTTCTATGAGTCTGATTGTTTTAGATTCTATATGCATATGGCATGAGTGAGATATATGCCATTTATATTTCTGTGTCTGGCTTATTTCACTTAATATAATTAGATTCCTCATTCTTCTATCTATTTTTAAATTCTTGGATCATGAGTTTAGGAACATATTATAGTTCATTTCCAGCCACCACCAATACCACCGTCCCAACATATACATGCAATGCAACCAGAATATATTGAAAGAGGACGAGAGCTCATGGATTGATACTGGATAGGATGGTAAAGACCACTGTTAGAGCTTAGATTTTATTCTAAGAACAAAGAGAAATCATTGAATGATTTTAAGCAGGAAATGAAATGTTCCATTTTATATTTTAAAGAGATAACTTGGGTTTCTGAAGAGAGAATAAGTTTTGGGACCAAGAGTAAAGATGGAGAGATTATTTATAAGATTTTTACAACAGTCCATTAAAAGAAGATTTTAGCTTAAATGAAAGTGGGGAATGAGGAGTGACAGACAGGAAAGATAGAAAGGTGAGAGTGGAATCAAGATATATCTTTTATCTCTATCCAACAGGACTTTGTGATAGATTGGTTATGGGTAATGAAAGAAAGGGAGGAAAAAAATATTTTTTAAACACATGTTGAATAAACCACAGCTCTCCACTCTCTTTCCAATCCAGTTTCATTATACTCATTAATAAATTTAATCAACAATTTAAGCTAACATTGATGCAATGCATAATAAATTATAAAGCATTCCTGCATACATTACCAACTTGCTCCCTAGCAACAGCTCTTTAAGGTAGGTTTTATTATCAATTTATACGTAGGAAGCAAAGGCTCAGAGACATTCAGAAAGGGCCCACAAGCGCACAATTATTAAGTTACTTATCACAATATCAACCCAAGTTTGTCTCTTCTAAATACTACAGGTATTTCACTGATTATACTGCCTCCCAGGTCAAACTTAAAAATACTTGATTTAGAACTATAAGAACAGTAAGAATTGTATGTCATAATGCAACAGGTTAGCTCTTTACAAATAACCTTGATTGGCATAATTATCCTTATCTTTTAAAAATAGCTTAGATTTCTGTTTTAAAAAAGAGATTCCTATGATTCTTGAGTATTCCTGTTACCTACATTTACATAAGCAGAGGCAAGTTTAGAGCCCAACAGGTAAAAGTACGCAGGTACCATTTGCTTGAAATAAGTTTTATGTTTAACCTAAAATATAAAGAATGACTCCAAAAATGTAAATACAAAAATATATACTCACTCAATGTTGGAACTTATTTACAGAGTCCATCATGGAATCATGCAGTTCTATGTAGAAGGAAGCTTAAGTCACACTTCATATTATAAACATACTTAGTGTACATTAGCAAGCATTGATAAATATATGGTAGATAAACAGATGATAAGAATGAAAAAAAAGAGTATGACCAGAGCAAGAGAAAAAGAAGACAGACATGTGATTCCCTTTGTCTTGCTACAATGAGCACTGTTAGATAAAACATTTTATAGGTTTTAGCTCATTGATTGAAGTTCCTAATTTTCTGATGAGAGAGTATAATTAGCAACATCATTTATTTTCAGAGATCTCAGAACTTAAGGCCAGAGTCACCAAGTAGTTTAGGATTGCTTTTCCCCTATGCTGCCTTCCATTGCATTTTATTGAATGGTTTAAGAAAAATAATCTCACCATAGCATTTCTCTAGAATTGAGACATAATGCGTATACACATCCACCAATTATGTCAGTTTTAAAGAACAACCTGAACTAAATGAAGTAGTGAAAGAAATATGGTCCCATGTTTGCAAGATATCAAATGCCCTTTAATAAAAATAGACAATTAGTAAACAAGATATACCTTGTGCAAAGACTTGATCAACATCATGACTAAAATTTCATAAGACAATAGAGTTTTGTTTTAGCAATCTAAATTATTTTTACTGATGAAAGTGCTCCTGTTTAGATAATAATCTGTGAGTTGGTTAGTAAATCAAGCCACTGCATTTGTAGTCAAAAACATTCACCTGCGTAACTCAACCCCTGGAATGGTGCACAAACATTCCTTTCTCAGCCCTATCTTATGTAAATTGATGGACGATTCTTTTAGTAATTTAGTTGTTTTAGGTAAAAGAAAAAAAAAAACCCTCTACTCCTTATTTCCAATGACTCTCTGCATAGCATCTTAATAGTAAAATTTATGTCTACTTTTCTTGTTTTATAAAATTGTGTCTCTAGTAATTTTAACATTTTAATAGAATTTTTCAGATTTAAATAAATGTGTTTTAAGGCAAATTTTGTAAGGCATCAGTAAATAAGAAATGCAGATCCTCTGTGTTTAAATGCCTTAAATATAGGTTTGGTGATTTATTTCCTGCTTTTGCATACCTATCTGCTTAATTTTATTTCCCTGGGAAGAACAGAATTCTTGCAAGAGGAGAACGTAGGATAAAAGACTTGTTTCATTTTTTTTGAACATTAACCAAACTAAAATTTTCTACATTTTTACAAACTGTGAATCAAAACCCAGAACAAGCTTTTTTTTAAGAAACCAAACAGTGCATTTTTATATATGGTTGCCAAGTACTTGTTAAATCTATGAGTTCCTAAACCACTCTCCCTGTTTCACTATCATTTATAAAGGGAAAAACGAGTGTATGTGTTGTTTTGTTGAATACATTTGAAAATACATTGTTGCTTGAGGGAGAGTATTTTTTATATGTTGACATTTATTTCTTTTTTTGCTACTTTGTATTTATAACTTGTCTTTTCTTATTTTTATTGTCTCACTAATCTTTTCCCTTAACAGATCCTTTACACTTTACTAGAAATACTCAGCTTTTCCAGAAAGGTGCATTTTATAGCCCTGTGGAACTAAATTGGCCTCAGTTGTCCTCTTAGCACATCAGCTTTTTGGGGAAAAATTGGAATCCTTAGAAGTGTTTCTTAACATGAATCTGATGCTTTTTAAAAAAAACCTCTAGAAAGCATGCTACTTGAAAACAATTGTGCTTAAATATTTGTACTTTTTAAAGAATATGTCCAACCATTTTATTTCTGTTCATATAAAAACTGGATTTCTAAATTTCTGTAGTTAATCTGATAATTTGCAATATTTCAAATTAAGTCTTTCTATTATAGTATGCATATAGTTATAATTCTATATCCCTGAACAATTAAAAATAGTTGTAGTTTCTTCTGGGATAAGAATGGCATTGATTTACATGAAAATATATTTCATACTAACCCTTTTTGTCAAAATTTGAATGCCTTACATTTGTAGGAAATCCTTGATGAATACATAAAGATCAATTTATGCAGTAACATTTGTTGACATTCTAGGTTTGCTCAGTATTATGTTATAATTACAATCTTTCTAGCGCTATGGATATTTAGCTAACCTATTTTTCAATCATTTTTTTGTAAGGTTTTGTAAATCTGCCTGTATGTAGTGAGCTTACTTTTAGATTTTCTTCTTATCAGGAAATGTTTCATCTCACATAAATCCTTTCTAAAAAAAGGATTTATGTGAGATAATGAGTGTTATATATGATAAACACTTATATTGGCTGCTGATTGTGAGTTTTATACTAAATTCTTTTAAATATTTAATCAATCATCTTTTTCTTTAATATAACCATTCTAGCATGTTACTCTATGAGAAGAGGAATATATTTGATTCTCTTTGGCTAGAATAGTCTCTTTTTGTGTCCTATTGTGATGGCAAGTTCTGTGGAATCAAACGTCTCTTTAACAACTTTTTCTCATTATGCTACCGTTTAATATTCTTATTCCTGATTTCATGTGGGTTAGAGTTCTCCTTCACCTGGAGAATAAATAATACTAAATTCTCAGGCACTGAGGAAGACCTACAGTCTGTATACAAACCATCCATCCTAATTTATTTTTTAAATTCCTTTTCTATATTTCATTCTAGCTTCCACAGAGTCAGCAAAAGATTTTAGTTCAATAGATTAATTAATGAATCAATTCATGAATGAATAAAAAAAAACTCATACTTCATCAAGTCAGATATCATCACTCCAGAAAAACAAGTTCACCTGACTGTTCCTAAAGAAGCCTTGCTTTTCCACTTCTCTCTTGTTGATCTTGCTCTCCACCCCCCAGCCTATCTCTACATGATAGAATCCCAGCATTTTCCAGGCACAACTCAAATTCCAGTTCATACAAAGCCTTTCCTGGTACATCTTCTCAGAAACAATAGCCCATTCTTCAAATTCCATAGAACTCTGCGTCTCTCCTAAGAGGGAGTATTATGACTACAGTAAAGCTAGTTAATAATTATCTAGTGATTTTTAGTTTCTATACATAGTTCTTCATACATTTTTTTATTTCCTGTAATCTTTAAAAATTATTTTAAAAAACCAAGAAAGATATTAAATGAGGAAACAGAAGCAGAGAGCATTTTTAAGGAGTATAACTTGGATTCCAACCCAGAGAGCTTCATCCACAGCCTATGCTATTAATATTACGCTTAATATAAATATATAGTATTACGATTGTTTCAATATATTAAATAATTCCATAATAACTATATATAAATACATGCTTAACAACTGTCTTAAAATGTTAAATTTTTTAAATTGTTAAAATTTTAAGTTTAATAGAATTGAACCAAATCTATGATTTGAATTTGACCTGTGTGTTTCTTGTGTATGGCACCTCAATTGCTCTTCCAAACCAAGTAGCTATCTCTTTATTTTCTCAACATTTATTGAGTTTCCCAAGCCCCAAATCTATCCAATTATATGATGTCATTACACTGATCTTGTTTTCTATTTCTTAATAATTATCACTTTCTTCATAATCTTTAACTTTCTAAAATGCATATCTCCTCTATCTGCAACTACATTTAGATAAGTACATTTATAAGAGGTTAATTTGTAGAATAAATTTATTATAAACAAATTGAAATGATGAAAAATAAGTTTAGTCACATTACAACAGTATTTTAAAAGATTATATTGCACATCTTATCTTACTGTTTATTTTCAAAATTCATTTCAAGAAAATACTACATATACACAGAAAAACAGCCCTCTTACATTTTGAGAATTTATTATTCTTCATCTGTGCTTCTACAGCTCATATTTCAATCATACCATTTACCTAATTTTATTATATTATTTTCTTTTCTTTATATATATTTTAATTTTCTTTTTACATATATTTTATTTCTTATATATATTTTACTTCTTTTTATATACATTTTTATTTCTTTTATATATATTTTTATTTTGTTATTTTATACTATTTTCTTTTTTATATATTTTTAATTTCTCTTATTTTTATATACACTTTATTTCACATATATATTTTTTTATTAAGGGAGTACAAATGATTTTGTCACATGGACAGCTTTTGTAATGCTTGAATTAGGGCTATTAGTGCTTCCATCACTCAAGTAGCACTAATAAAATCATCTGAGAATGTAACAAAATAGAAGTTTATTTCTCTCACATACAATCCATAGCTCTTTTTGT
>CAUYSK010014597.1:0-57896 GCA_963575035.1 Avahi laniger | reverse complement strand
TCAAACTCCTGGGCTCAGGCAATCCTACTGTCTCAGCCTTCCAAGTAGCTGGGACTACAAGCATGAGCCACCATGCCCGGCTAATTTTTTCTCTATATATTTTTAGCTGTCCAATTAATTTCTTTCTATTTTTGGTAGAGATGGGATCTCGCTCTTGCTCAGGCTGGTCTCAAACTCCTGAGCTCAGAACGATCCGCCCACCTCGGCCTCCCAGAGTGTAGGATTACAGGCGTGAGCCACCGCGTCCGGCCTTGACAAAGAAAACTTTGTAATAAATGAAAATAACCTCTAGGAAGAGGTGAAAGGCATTCATTCCCATTTGTTAAAAAGGACTTTTAAAATCCAAATGCACCTCCAAGTGGTGGAATTTTAAGAAGCAGAACCTGCTGAAACAAACCTTTTAAAATATTTAGTACAGAAGAGGTTCTTTGTGGGTATCTACTATATTGTTTAACCTTTCCTAGAAATGCCATCAGCAACATTACCACTTTCTGTCACCCCAAATAGCACCCATGCATGCTTTTCACAGGTTCGTTTTTCCTCCCTCCACTCAGATCCCAACAGCTTCAATAAAAGCTTATTTGAGACTGCTTTATTTCTAAGTCAAAACAATTTTTACCTTGGGAATTTGCCCATATAAATCTTGAGTATTCACAAAAATATCTACGTTACATCTAATCCGTACAAAACCCACCTTAAGGTTATCAAAATATTTTAAGTTAAGGATATTTTAAGTCCAAAAACATTACTGTGGCAAAAAGATTAGTTTCCAAGGAGTAATTTTCCCAAAAACTTGCTCATTTTAACTGTAAAATTCTGCCCCCTAACTTTTTAACCACGCACTTTATTTGTGAGAAATTTCTATTTCTACATGAGGTTTCATTCTCTGTTTTGCATTCACCATGGTCATCAGTTTCAGACACCGAGTTATATAGCCCATTCAGTGTTCAGGAAGCTGGGTTTTTTGAGGAGGTGAGTGTAAGGGAGCATTGAAGTAGAATTCTTAGAATCATCTCTCTATCACTGGGACTTTCCTAGAGTCTACCTACTTCTTAGTTTTGGCATCAAGTTATTTCTATTAATACATATATTTAAGTGATTGTTGAAAGGATGATGTAACGGTCAAATATGTATGACAGAAAAAAGATCCCAGAAATGTACCAATATCACTAGCTACAACAGGAAGATGCCTGAGAATGTCTATAATTTGCCAAGAATAAAGGGAAGGAATAAAACTTCACAAGTAACCACACCAATATTTCACTTTCATCATATAACAGTGAAAAAAATCCCATCATTCAATAATGGTTAGACACCATCAAAATGGATCTGTTCTATTTTTCTACTTTTTATATCATCGTTTAGAATTTTTGTATTATAGCAATCAACATGGGAATATGTAATAATTTAATAAAATCAGCTTCCTACTACGTAGTTAAATAAACTGTTTTTAGCCTAGTGTGATTAATTTAGAAGATAGCAAAAGAAAGTGAAATTATTTCTCCAGGCACAAAGCAAAAACAGAAGAGGAATTTGCTCTTTGACTCTCCAGTTCAGGACTTGCTTTCCAGAATGATTCTGCCAGTTTTCTTTTTTTAAGTCAAAGAAAATATCCTATAAATGTCTAATATATAACCAAACTACTATATTCAAATGGAAACAGTTTTGTAGATTACAAATGAACAAAGTGATTAGAGTGATCATAACAGCAAAAGGAAAGACCAAAAAATTAGTTCTGTAATTCATTAGGCCAGGAAAATGATTAAAAGTAACTTTATATTGGGCTGTAAGCTAACAGGATGCAACAGTCATGACTTTGCCTGTAAAATAATACACAAACTATTCACACTTGATAATATTAAGGTAGAACACTCAGAAGTTCAATTTTAAAGGACAAAAATTATATTACCTAAAATGAGGTACTCTAAGGAAGAATTTGAAAATGTTTTTAAAAATTTTATTTGGAAAGGAACTACCGGTTTGAAATTAGAGAAATAACAGTGGTTCTATAAAATTTGTTCTAGTAAAACTCTTTCAACTTGATATTTTTAATCACCAACTACCTTAAGCCTGAAATATTTATCATAATCAAAAAATACATCTTTATTATACTGTCTTGAGGACAAGGAACTAACTGTGCATTGAATTTTTTTAAGTCCAATAGTATTCAAAGTTTACCAGGTTGATTTAATAAAGTGAAATCAGGCCACCCAGTGGTAAGTATGATGTACTGCATACATGAATATTTTATTTCCAAATCAGGATTGTGCAAACTATCATTATTATAGTAAGACACATTTGACTTTACATAATCTTTGACCATTATTAATAGCAATACTGAAATAAAAACTGAAGGGAGTTCTACCTAGCTCTCCATAAACAAAAACAAAAACATTTCTATTTGATTCCATTAGTGTGTATATATTTTTAAATGAGAAAAGATGGTTACAAATGGCCTTCAAAATAGGATATATATTAAAAGTAGAAGCTACCTCCCAAACCATAAAATCCAAACCCCTTAAATTAACCAAATGAAAAACTGGGGCAGAATTTACCTGTTTTTCCAAAATAATATTCCCAGTTAATGACAAAGTTAATTAAAAAATCATTGTCATCTTTCACTATAATTTCACCCCCACCCATTTTTCTGGAAATAACATAGTAAAATTCCCTCCTACAAGCACCACTGGAAAAACATCTAATTCAAGAGCTGGCTTTTATCCTTTCAGTTAAGTATAGTTAGTCATAGGTCACCTCAAGTGTAAATACCTTAATCTGTTACTAGGAAATAGGCTTTCTAGCTTCTAAGTGACATTTTTTAATGTTTATTTTAAAGGGCAGAACTGACTTAAAAACTAAAATTAATTATTTATACATAATATGCTTAAAAACCAAGTACATGCTAATAGCAGATATGCCAATTTCAGTATTGTCTGTAAATTATGTCATTAAAACCCCCAGTGAATTGAAAAATTATTTAAAGTCACAATACTAAATTAGCTTTTTCCTTTATGTAAATCTAGATGAGTGATACTACAGCTATCTTAAACAAAGGTCGAAAGAGCCAACATCCTTCAGTTGTTTCACACTTGAAGTAACACTTAGTCTTCTACTCTTAGGTGTTTTTTTCAGATCACACAGAAAAAGTGTATTACAGGATTTATGCCTGTACTCTTATGCAAAACTTTTATATAGCAAAGTATAGTTATCACACAAATACTTAAGCGGTTATATACTGGAGATCTCAAAGTACAACTTGAAGTGACTGAATTATTTCCTTTCTCTTTCAACTATAAATTGGGTGTATATATATATATACATATATTTGTGCAAATGTATGGGTACATGGGTTCATATATATTAAGATACTTAGCCAAAAGGCAAGAGAGTAGATTTTGCCCAATGACTGGATTATTTTCTCTTTAAAACGTTTCACACTCTATAATCTTCTAAAATACATAAATTATATTTACATATACAAGAAATATAATTTAAAGCATGAAACACATTCAAGTATGAAGACCTTAAGAAACACACCATTCACAAATGATAATTTCTGCTGGTCTGAAGGTAGTGAATTATCTCACTTGATTGTTCACAGTCAGTTACAGATTGAACTGCTTGTTCTACTCTTTCCCCTTCTCACTACTGCACTTGACTAGTCTAAAAAAAAAAAAAATGATAATTTCTCACCACATCCTCTATCTGTATGCTCCCAGAGGGAGTGCAGCTTCACCCCACCATATTTAATTACTTCAGACTTATGACTCTTTAAAGCATTCTATAACGTTGCAATTAACTCACATGGCTGACAAGGCGTAAAAGTCAACAGTACAATTAATGTTTAGATTTCAAGCTCACAGTATTGTCAGTGAAAGAAAATAACATACAGGCAAACTAATCATTAAATCATTTCTCCTTTCTTAGTCCACTATTCTGAAACATACACAATTATGAAATGGACAGAAAACCAAATTGGGAAGAGAGGATTCTGACATTCAAACATTCATGTCTAGCCATAACTTTAACTAAATGCTGATGACAGGCCAAGAAACTGAATTAGCCAAGAAACTGTTTCAAATAAGATTTAATATCAGTAAGTAGACAATGCCACACCTTAAATATAAACAAACTTCTGTTACTGAGTTGACATATTCACTTGTCACCTTGCTTTAATAAAGTTATTTTTAAATTTTTTTATATTTAAAAATGTGAAAGGCCTAAACGAGTATGTCAGGAATCATAATTACAAGAGCTTTTAATACCTATCTTTTCTGAAGATTGAGAAGTTCACTGGGTGCTGGCAGGTCTAGCTGGGTGGTTCTCACCTGGGTGATTTCGTCCCCCAAAAGACATTTGGTAATGTGTATAGACATTTTTACCATCATTACTGGGGGAAGTGGGCTATTACTGTCATCTACTGGGTAGAGGCCAGAGATGCTGCTAAACATCCCCCTATCACAAAGAATCTGACCCAAAATGTTCAATAGTGCCAACCAACATTGAAAACTCTGCTCTAGAGGAGTGTGTGTGTACATTTGTTTCACATCAAGAGTTTGTCCTATACTGTAGTTGTTACAAAATAATAAGCTAGCTAACAGAGATGTATATTTTTTTGATTACAGCAGATACTTAATAGACAAAAAAGACAGACAAATCTATTATTAAAAATAATAGACAAATAAGCAAAGAATATTATGTACAGTTATTGCCAATTTTTCATATAAATCTGCAGTGAATGAACCAGTATTAAATTTCAACTTAGAAAATACATCTTCAGCTAAGTCTTTGAGGCTGTTTATCTAGATAAATAAAAATATTTGGAAATTTTGCCAAAAATCTTTTCAGGTTTATTTAATAATACTGAAGACAAGCGAGATTTTTGTCATCTAAGAAATTACTCCACACAATTTAGGAGTAGCTACTGGAGTAGCACATAAATAAAAGTAAGACGTATAAATTCACCCTAGCATATTTTCCACCAAAAAAAATGTGTCCTACCGCTGTGCAACACTTAGCTACAGTCAGAGCCAAACGTGGACACTCAAAATTAAGTGAATCAAACCCATTGTTTTATTTTAAGATCAAGCTACTGGTAGTAACAGTGTGACATCTTCCCAGTAGAAGATATTAAAAATATACACATAGAACTGAGAATATAGGTATGATAATTACAGAAAACATCAAAACGGTCCTCTCTCCTCAGCTGTTCCTCAGTTTGTACAACCTTTCAAGGTAACAAAGCTGGCAGAGGGGTGCCCGCCCAGGTTCACCACGGAACTCCTATTTTGACTGGTCCAGTAATTCAGAAAAGAGAGTCCCCCGAACACCATTTTCGAGTCATCCAGGCCGGGCACAACCCCCTCTATCTGCGTAGTGTATTCCCTAAAGGCGCACGACTTACCTGGCAAGAAACCTCTCTCCAAGAAATGGCCGTGAGAGGTCAGGAGTCTGGACGCGCACTGTGGGGAGAATCAGCTCAAAGGAGCAACCTGGGCATTTGTTACTCACTTGCCGCGTCCTAAACACACTAGTCCCCAACTCTCCACACGTCGCGGCGGCGCTTGGGCCAACGAGGCCGACGCGGCTGTGGGGCAGCGGGCAGGAGAACCTCTGCCCCGGCTGGGGAGGGCCTGATGGGGGGAGGGGGTAGCGAGAAAGGAAAGAGAACAGGAGCTGAGGCGGTGCCGACAGGCTTGGGCGAAAGGGATGTCACCCACCTGCGCGACCTCTTCGCCATCCTTCAAGTACCGCATAGGCGCGGGCTGGGCGGGGACGCAGGTCAGCCTCCTCCAGCCTCAGGCGAATGCTCCTTCTCCCCGACCCTCCAGCCGCTTCCCTAGCTCCCTCCCCGAGGCGCCCGAGTGCCGAATGCAAGTCCCAGGCGGGGCAGGACGGAGGCACAGAGGGGCGGACCGCGACCCGCCCCGGGCCGGCAGCGCCGCTCCTAGCCCCGGCCCGGCCCGGCCAGGGATGCCCTCAACATGTCAGGAGGCGCGCTCCCGCCCTCCCCCGGCCTCTCCCGCCTTCTCTCAGCCTCCCAGCCGCGGTCCTAGCGCGGCTCCGCCGCAGGCGCCGACCCCCGCCCTCTCCCCAAAGCGAGCAGCTCTGCAGGGCTCGCAGCCTGCTGCAGGGTTTTGTCCACACCGCCGAATCTCGCGCCCAGCCTCCCTCAAGAGCCGCCGTTTGAATCTGCGCACGCGGCCCTCAACCCCATTGGCTGTGGTGGCCGCACGTGGAGGGGCGAGGGTGGGGCGGGGAGAGCGCGCGCGACTGAGGGCGGGGCTGGGGAGCTGGAAGCCGGGACTGGAACTCGCGGGAGTCGGGGAAGAAGCGGGCAGCCAGGGGGTGGGGCCGCAGGCGGGGCTCGCGGGTCCAGCTGTGACAGGACTCTGAACGCGCCAAGAGCCGCACCGCGAGGGGGCGGGGCGCCCAGGGTCGCGCGGTGCCGGCCGGGAAAGCGAGTTTCTGCACTCGTTGAGGAGCGGGTCCGGAAGTCGCAGCGGGGCCGATCCCGCCGCCCCAAACCTCCCGGGGTGAGCGGACCATGTCCCTGGGAGGTGGGCGGCGGGCGGCCCTGCGTCCCGGCCTGGAGATGGCTCTACAGCCTTGTCTCGGCCGCAGGTCCTCATTCCTTAGATCTACACCGCCTCAGCAGTTAGGAGGCGCGGTCTTCGGACTTGGGACAACTCTAACCATAAAATTTGCGCAGCCGTTATTTTTTAAGCAAAAATGTGAGCTATTTTTACCCAGACATCATAGCTACGAGAGTGGCGAAGACTCTGGCAGGAAACCAAGTATCACCTATTTGCCTCAAGAATGAGCAGAAGTGTGACAAGCGAAAAAAGCGTTTAGCCGGGGACGTGCCTGCAACGGGAAAGGGAAATAATCTACGTCTGCAGCTGGTCCTAAAAGTGCTCAATTTCGTACCCCGCTCTGCGGGAAATAATTGATGTGCGCGGTGAAGGAGCCCTGGTCCTGGAGGATAATGCAGGAAGAGTGGAGTGGACTGGGAATTTCGCCCAGATGAATGAGCAAGGTAGTTAACAGACGGTGGCCTTCCTCTTGAGAGACGGAGGGGAGGGGGAAACTGCACCGGAGGAGTTTCTAGCAGTTGCAACTACTTGAGGTTCCAAGTCTAGTAACCACGAACTGCTCATTTCAAGTAGCATTAAAGTAGATTAACTACAGTAACGATTAGACATGGTTAAGGATCCAAATTTGTAAGGCAACATGCTCTACTGAATAGAGCACTGAACCACATGTTAATATTGTAACAAACTGACATTTGCTATTTTGAAATTGTACACATCATTTTTTTGCAAATCAGAGATGCAGGTGCAAAGTGAATTCAGGAGCGGAATTAAGGGGAGCTTGCATGCACTGTCAGAACTTAAACACACCTGCCTTTTTATAGTTCCCTTTTCTCAGGATATAGATTCTGGGAGGGCAAAGCAGCTTTTCTATCAAATCATTCCTTACTGGGCTGCTGGTTCACTTTCAAAAGAAAAGAAAAACTCATTCAGACATTAGTTTCCAGATTTTATTAGATTCCACATAACATTGGAATCAGTGTTGTCTTATTTATTTCTGGGTCATACATTACTGCACTTACCTCAGACAGGAAGCAGAGCTTCTGCTATAGTTAGGCTATAGTCAGCTTTACACAGAATACCTTTTCAGAAGTTGAAAGCAGGTGTTTTATATTTTGACAGCAAAATAAATTTTCCTCATTTTACATATAGAGAACAACAATTCCTCAGAAGGATAACATTGTGAAATCATTTAAATCAATTATAAAACTCAAGATAGGCCAGACATGATGGTTCATGCCTGTAATCCTAGCACTTTGGCCAGGAGTTCAAGGCCAGCCTGGGCAACATAGCAAGACCCCATCTCTACAAAAAATTTAAAAATTAGCTGGGCTTGGTGGTGCAAGCCTATAGTCCCAACTTCTCAGGAGGCTGAGGCAGGAGCATCCCTTGAGCCCAGGAGTTTGAGGTTGCAGTGAGCTATGATGATGCCACTGCACTCTAGCCTGTCTCAGAGCTAGACCCTCTCTCAAAAAAAAAAAAAAACCTCAAAAAATATATGTTTAAAAAACCCAAGACAAAGTGTAGAATTAAAGTGGTTTGCAGTCATTTGAACACACATACTCAATTGTATCATAAACTAAGATAGGTGGGGATTTTTTAAGCAAAACATATTTGGAGGTTTTATTCAGGATATATAAAAGAACTCTCAAAACTCAATAATGAGAAAAAAGAAGCAATACTTCACCAAGCAAGATATATGCATGACAAGCACATGAAAAGATGCTCCACCTGATTAATCATTAGAGAAATGCACAGTGAGATGCTACTACACATATGTTAGAATGAGGGGGAGAAAAGACTGATTATACAAGTGTTGGTGAAGATGAAAATGCTGAGCAAATACAACTTTCATACATTGCTAGTAGAGGAAATGCAAATAGTTCAGCCACTTTGGAAAATGTTTATAGTGGCTTTATTTGTAATTACTAAAAATTGAAAACATAAAGGGACAATTTTCCTCATATTTACTCCTCAACTACCCATAAAATAGTTTTGAATAGTCTGTTAATGCTTCTCAAGTTTTTCAATTTCAAGAAATTACCCTCAAGGTATAGGGGACTGAATATCAAGAGGAAACAGGTGTTGGGAGCAGGTACTGGAAATTTCTTTGAAAATTTTTTTATATTTAAAAACTCATGTAAAGTTTTCTTTCTACTTCATGATAAATATATTCACATTTTTATTATGAAAATAATAGAAAATGCCTTACTAATTCACTTTCTTACCCTAAATTTTTAAGTAAATTGCTTCCCCAGGAATATACACCATTCATATAGCTGCACCTACTTCTTCCCATCCTCCCACAATGAAAGGCCAAATACTCCCAAGATTACTTATGCCCATTTTAAAAGCCCTGGTAAATACATTAATAGTACCTAAGAGACTGTACTTTAAATAGAGCTGTATACACAACCATTTCCGTAAGGGGATTTTTGTCTTTTATTTACTGCTAGGACCTCAGTCCCTAGATGCTCGATAAATAACAGTATCTGTAAAATAAATCAAAAAAAGATGAATAATAAGCATGCACTTGAATAAATATGCTGACAGGATGCCAAAAAAAGTACAAATTAAAATAAATTTGCAAGGCAAATGTGGTGGTATGTGCCTTTAGTCTCAGCTACTCAGGAGGCTGAGGAAGGGGATGGCTTGAGCCCAGGAGTTTGAGGCCGGCCTGGACAACGCAGTGCAAGCTCCCCTAACCCCCATCTCTGGGAAAACAAAAAAAAGAAGAAGAAGATTTGAAATACCATTTACCATTTTATGCCTACTGAGGCAGCAAGATTTTTCTAAATCCTGCTAATAAGTTTTGAATAATTCCTTGATAGTGGCATTGAAAACTGGTATAATCCCTTTGGAAAGCAATACTGAACAAAAGCCACAAATATGTGCATAGCCTTTGACAGACATTTTATCTTAAGAAAGTAATTCAATAGAAACCAAAAAAGTGCTCAAATGCTTATTGTAGTGTATTAGAACCTCAATTTGGAAGCATTCAAGTTTTGAGACTAGTTTAAATGGTTCATCAGCACAAAAGAATAATTACATAGCCAGTAAAAATAATATAAAATTGAGGAGATGCCATTAAATGGCTATATACTGCTAGATCCTTCTAGGCTTAGCATGCATTTGTCTTAGGTAATAGTCACAACTTCTATAATCATAACAACCCTGTGAGGCAGGTACTATTGTTTTCATCCACTTTATAAACTGGAAAAATTGGGTACCAAAAGGTTAACTTGCCCAAGGGCATACGGTGGCTGAACCAAGATTGGAATAAGAACCCAAGTTCTCAATCACTCTACTACTTTAATATCTATGGGCACTTGGCTATAAATGTAGTCTACATGTATTAATAGTATAGAGGTATTGATAATAGGATGTAGTGCAAAGAGAGTAGAAGAACTGTATAATTAGTATGATGTCATTTATATAAACATAAACTCAGGGTATATGTGGGTTTGTGTCTATCATTCTATAGAAAATAGTCTAGAATACACAAACTCTTAACAGTGTTTTACTATGGAGGAAGGAATGAGATGGGGACAGGGCAGCCTTTAACTTTTTACCATATGTATTTTTGTGTTACTGACTTTTTTTAAAACATGAATTCATATATTTATTTTTTATTTTAAAAAGTGAGTTGGTGCTAAATTCCAAAAGTAGCCGAAAATCCTAGAAGGAAATAGCTCAGATATGGCATATAGAGCTTATCCTTGGCTAGAAAGATTCCAAAGAGGAAAAGAAGAAAGAAGAAAAAAAAAGCTTGCCCCAACATTGATAATGTGGGGGAAAAAATGTGCTTTGACAGAAATTATGAAACTATATATTATATATTCAATCTGAAAACAAACCTAGGCTTAGAACTATATCTTGAATACAGAAATGTTTGCTCTAATTTCTCTCCCCTCACCACCAATATTTTTGCTAATATCCACTCTACATTTAGGGTGCTATTTTCAATGTGATGGAAATTATAAATAGAAATCACACTGTCTAACATAAGCGACCATAGAATTCTTAGTTTGGCTTTTAAAGTTAAAAATAAGAGCAGTTAAACTCCACAGAAAAAAAAAACTGTAAGAAAAAGAAATGTTTTAAAATGTCCCTATTTCAACCCAATACTCCTTGCTCTACCCTTTTGTGGGAGCTAAAATAATGATTCCCCAAAGATGTCCATGTCCTAATCCCCAGAACCTGTGACTCTGTTACCTTACATGGTGACATTGCAGATGTGATGAAATTAAGGACCTCAGCGTGGTGAGACTAACCTGAGCCCAGTGTAAGAGGATTGAACTGGGCTCACTAGCAGGTCCTTAGAGAGGACTTAAGAGCAGAAGAGAGAAACAGGAGAGTCAGGGGGATTTGAAGGTGCCACACCACTGGCTTCGAAAATAGAGAAAGGGGCTGTGGAACAAGGAATGCAGGCCATCTTGAGGAGCCAGAGAAAGCAAGGAAACAGATTCTCCTCTAGGACTTTCAGAAAGGAAAAAAGCCCTGCTGACCCCTTGATTTTAACCGGGTGAGATCCTTTCTGCACTTCTGGCCTCCAGAACTTTGGGATAATGTTCATATTGTTTTAAGCCACTAAATTTGTGGTAATTTGTTACATCAGCAATAGGAAACTAATATACCTTTTCTGAAATTTTCAACATTTTTGACCTGTAATAATAAAAGTAATACTTTGTCTTTAAAAAGTAATCTTTCATAGTGTTCAAATTTTAGCCCTTATTTACAACAAATGAGCCTACTAACTGAGAGTTCAAAATGAAGGATAGGAACTCCACGTTAGGAGAAAGGGTACTCAGGGCATCAAAAAGAGAATTTACCAGCATACCACAGATCCTTAAAGCAGAGTTATCACTCATTGGTGGGAAACATGACATCCACCAAGATATGAATATGTGTACTTCTCCTCTTGAATTCTAAGCTTTCTGCCTCTATTCTGAATGTTATCATATTCCACTTAATCAGGGACAATAATGTTTCTTGTCTTTTTCCAGCCTCCCCTTCTCTACTGGCCTGATATGTCCAGGCATTACTAATGGAAATGGTGTATTTTGGAAATTTTAAGGGAATCTCTGTTTATTGAAGGTCGTTACTGGCATTTAGTGTGCTGGGACTAGCAACACACAACTCTTGGAATGTTCTAGACAGTCCTCAACAAGGAAGAAGTATCCTGCATTCCATTCAACTTTTAACCAGTCATGTAAGTGAAAAAGCTGATTATTATTATTTGAACCTAAAACCAAACTCCTTTTTACACATAAACACAGGTGCACAAGTTTTTTCTTTTTACACTGTTTTAAAATACATTATTTCCAGAAATGCAGCTACCACATAAACCAAGAGAAGATTGTGTTTTATTTTGTTCAGACTGAACCAAGAATTGTTTCTCCATTTTAGAAAATCATATCACTGAAAGCAACCCAGCTCAAGGTTTTAAGGCACTAATACAGCCCACCAACGTCTGTGTTTGTGGCTGTTGTGTTTGTGGCAAATTCTACCTATAATCAACTGGATTAGTTGTACCTGAAAGAGGTTTCGTTATAAATTTTTTCTGTTTCTCCCTATATTATAGGTAGAACAGCAAAGTATTTTTTAAAAATTGTATGTAAGTTATCTATAAATTTCATTTTAGAATGATATAGAGAATACAAACTATAATTATAAAAAGGGGATATTGGCTTCAGTAAGGTTGAAATCATGGCTCTAAATGTATTTATCCGTTCATCCATCCATTCCTCCCTCCCTTCCTCCTTCTATATGTGCTGCCTTCCTTTCTTCCCTTTTAATCAAACTTGTTCAAAGAGTGTCTTGGCTTCGCTACATAATCAGTCTTCAGTCTTCTTGCAATATGACTTTTACCACCACCATGCCATTGAAATTGTGGCCACAAAAGTCACCAAACCCTGTTCAATCCAGAGGACACTTGTGGAAAGAAATCAATCCTCATTTTACCTGAATATTCTATAGCATTTAACTTCATTTCTCCCTCCCTCCCCTTCCTCTGTTTTTTTTGAGGCAAGATCTCACCCGTCATCCAGGCTGGAGTGCAGTGGCATGATCATAGCTCACCATAACCTCAAATTCCTGGGCACAAGGGATCCTCTTTTCTCAGTTCCTAAGTAGCTAGGACTATGGGCACATGCCACCACACCAGGCTAATTTTTTATTTTATTTTTTTGTAGAGACAGGGTTTTATTATGCGCCAGGCTGGCCTCAAACTCCTAACCTCAAGCGATCCTTCTGCCTTGGCCTCCCAAAGTGTTGGGACTACAGGCATGAGCCACCATGCCTGGCCCACTCATTCCTCCCTTTTATTGAAACTTTCATCCCTTGATTTCTATAATGTCACCTCCATTATTTTCAACCCTCAAACTTCTTTGTAATCCTTGGTCTTTTGCTTGTCCCTTAAATGTTGGCATTCCTGAATATTCCATTTTTAGCCCTCTTCTCACTCTACACTCTCTTTCTAGGCAATCTCATCTTCTCCTGTGACTTCAGTCATAGCCTATGATTCACAAATCTTTACTTTCAATCCCAACCTCACTCCCAAAATTCAACATGTCCCAAATTAGAACTTACTTCCTACCCACAAATCTATAATTACTCCTGTATCCCACTCCAAATTATTAATAGTAGCACCACCAGCCAGCCAGTCTTTCAAATAAGGACCTGAGAGTTTGGATTCACCTTTTTTTTCTCTCTCCATGATCCTCTCCCCTTCATCCCCACTGCCAATTGCATTGGTTTAAGCTCTTATCTCTCACCTAGCTACAGCAAGTCTTTAACTGATCTCCCAGCTTCTAGTCACGTGCAATACAATATATCCTCCGCATGATCACCTGGGGGATTTTTTAAAACATAAATTTGGGCTGGGTGCAGTGGCTCACATCTGTAGTCCCAGCTACTTGGGAGACTGAGGCAGGAGGATCACTTGAGCCCAGGAGTTCGAGGCTGCAATGAGCTATCATTGTGCCACTTCACTCCAGCCTGAGTGACAGTGCAAGATCCTGTCTTTAAAAAAACTCAGATAACAACAACAATAACAAAAACATAAATATGTTTATTTTTGCCCTGCTTTAAAAAGCAACAGAGAAAGTAGAGTAGTTGTTGTCTAGGATTGGGAACCTTGAGAAGAAATGGGGAGTGATTGCTAATGGGTATAGATTTCTTTAGGGGGTGATGAAAATGGTATAAAATTGTGATGGATGCACAACTCTGTGAACATACTAAAACCCATTGAATTGTACATTTTAAATGGGTGGATCATATGGTATTACTAGAGTATGAGAGAGTGAGTAAGAAGAGATGAGATAGCTAATTCAGATTCAGATTGGGAGGAGAGAAGACATGTAGATTTGTATAGTAGAGGAAGAGATTACTCATTCTAATATTGAGAATTAATTTACCTAGTTATAGCTAATCTAAAACATTTTATAGGTATTATTAAAATAATTTTATGAGTATGTGCTTGTATGTTGATTTTTTTGAGAGAGAGAAAAAGTCTCACTCTGTCACCTGGGCTAGAGGGTAGGGGCATCATCATAGCTCACTGCAACCTCAAACTCTTGGGCTCAAGTGATCCTCTTGCATCAGCCTTCTGTAGCCGGGACTATAAGCCCACGCCATGACGCCCAGCTAATTTTTCTATTTTTAATAGAGAGAGGGTCTCACTCTTGCTCAGGCTGGTCTTGAACTGAGCTCAAGCACTTGTCCCACCTCAGCCTCCCAGAGTGCTAGGATTATAGGCGTGAGCCACTGTGCCCACCATGTACATGATTTTTACGTGCATTTTCGTATATTAAAAAAAATTTCAAGTTGGTTCTGGCTCTCAACTTACAGACCAAGGTTCAAATCTGATTTTGCTGTTACTTTCATAAGTTAACTTTCTTTTAGCTAGTTCTACCTATAAAACTTAACTTAGTTGAAAAATAAGAGTAATTTAGAAGCTAGAATGCTTGACTTTTCCTGGTAACAGTTTGGGACTAATTTGAGAGCAAACAGAAAGGATAAAAGTTGAAGTAACTCAAATATTTATATGAAAGTTTATAACTATTTAATACAACAAAATAAACACTTGATTAAGAATCAGGAAAGCTGGAACTTTCTGTGTGAGATAGGGCAATTTACATATTATACTTGAATTTTATGTACACATCATGCTTTTCATGCCTCTGTGTGTTTGCACATACTTATCCTTTTCAAGAAGGTTCTTCTTTGCCTGTGAAACTTCTATTTACCTATCAAAACCCAGCTCAGATGTTACCCTCTCTGGAAAACCACCCATCTCATGCTACCTAAAGAGTTAATCATTACCTTCTGCTTCTGTCTCTGAAATATATTTTGTTGATACATGTAACATTTTAGTATAATATGTTCATGTCTCTCTTTCTCTCACTTGCTGGACTGTAAGGTTTTGGGTTGTGTTTGGTTTTTTTCCCTTTGTTTTTGAGACAGGGTCTCACTCTGTTGCCTGGGCTAGAGCATAGTAGCACAATTATAGCTCACTGTAACCTCAAACTCCTGGGCTCAAGCAATCCTCCAGTCTCAACCTCCCAAGCATCTGGGACTACAGGTAGGCACCACCACACCAAGCTAATTTTTTTATTTTTTGTAGAGATGAGGTCTCACTCTGTTGTCCATGCTGGCCTCAATTGATCCTCCCACCTATGAGTTCTTATTTATCTCTGTAGTACAATGTTTAACATAAGTAGATGCTCAATAACTGTTTGTTACATCAAATTCAATGATAAAATTAACACTAATAAGCATTTATTCTCCTCTAAGAAAAGGGATTTCCAATCCTTATTATAGCACCAGATACCATGTGTCCTGTGTATAAATTTTATATTATACCACCACCTGATTATTACAGTAATTTACACAAATATGTATTAATACATATGAGCCAACTTTATACTAATTTGTTTACTATGATATTCATCAGTAATTCACTAAAGAGGAACAACAGAACATCTCTAACTTTTCAGTGTTCCAGCCCAATATTGTAGCTCTTGAAAGTAGATTATTCTAGGCTGGGTGCAGTGGCTCACGCCTATAATCCTAGTACTCTGGGAGGCAGAGGCAGGAGGATTGCTTGAGGCCAGGAGTTTGAGACTAGCCTGAACCGGAGCAAGACCCCATCCCTACAAAAAATGGAAAAATTAGCTGGGCATGGTGGCATTTGCCTGTAGTCCCAGCTACTTAGGAGGCTGAGGCAGGAGGATCACTTGAGCCCAGGAGTTTGAGGTTGCAGTGAGCTATGATGACACCACTATACTCCAGCCCAGGTGACAGAATGAGACTCTGTCTCAAAAAAAAAAAAAAAAAAAAAAAGATTATTCTAAAACTAAAAATCAGAATGTTCCTCAGATTTTCATTTTCATAGATTTTTACCCTTTTACCAAATAAGCAAAAAGGAGCAATTCACAAAGAAGGAAGGGGTTGACATTAACTATAAATGCTCTCAATGCCTCTGGAGCTCCATATCCAATAAAACTACAGGCATGGGCCAGGCACGGTGGCTCACGCCTGTAATCCTAGCACTCTGGGAGGCCGAGGCGGGCGGATTGTTTGAGTTCAGGAGTTTGAGACCAGCCTGAGCAAGAGCGAGACCCCATGTCTACTAAAAATAGAAATAAATTAATCGGACAGCTAAAAATATATAGAAAAATTAGCCGGGCATGGTGGCACATGCCTCTAGTCCCAGGTACTCGGGAGGCTGAGGCAGAAGGATTGCTTGAGCCCAGAAGTGTGAGGTTGCTGTGAGCTAGGCGGACACCACGGCACTCACTCTAGCCCGGGCAAAAAGAGTGAGACTCTGTCTCAAAAAAAACAAACAAACAAACAAACAAACAAACAAAAAAAACCTACAGGCATGAAAGAAGGGTACTTGCTGGTGCTAACTTTCTACCACAAGACATACACTTTATCTATCAAAGTCAGGCTTGGGAATTTAGGAACTTTTGAAAAACAAAAATTTACTTGGTGAAAATTTAAATCTAATAAGGAGAGTGACAGGGGTTCCAGAACATCTGTGAGTATTCCTTCATTCATGACACACTAGGCTGTAGCTATCAGGTCTGGGATTTGATTTTACCCCACTTACAAGTTAAATCTGTCTGTTACTGGCTCATGGATGCCTGCAGAAGACACTAGAATTTAGGTTGGAGACAAAGGATTGTTATTACTTACATGAGCATCAGCATATTTGTGTCTTGCTTTTAGGTCCCATGAGGCAATGTGATGGGCCCAGATGGATGTCATACATACAGTGGGTTTGTGCTGCAGTTGAGAAACACTAAACTTGGGCAATCCACCGCTTTTATAATAAGCAGAAAGCAAACTTTTTTTTGTCTGAGGGTGAGAAGTTGTTACCTTATCTCCCAAGGTTATTAGTTGCAAACAACCCTGAGGAATGGCCTACATAAAAGAATAGTCAGGGTCTTGCAATCTTGGCACACCCAGCAAGATGTATGTAGGAGTGCAAGAAGCCCAAGGAAGACTGTTTCTCCAATAGTAGCCACACCAGCAACTCTAAAGAATAGCTCTATAGTCAATTCCTTGAATGTCTTCTTTTTTTTTAATTTGTCTTTTGTTTTCACACGTTAAAAGAATGAATGAAAGATAGAGTGGTTTTTATTTACATTTTTAGCATTGCTTTCTTGGCAAGACAATAACACTTTCTCCTTTGAAGTTAAAATGTCTTTGGTTTACAAAATACGGAGTCACCTGAAAGGAGACCAAAATGAAACAAAACAACAAAAACAAAAAACCCTGCAATTACCCTGTGCAATTTCATTACAAATGTAACACTTGGGCTTTTTGGTCCAATTTGGTGAGTTTAACATATGTGATTATCTCTTCTCCATCCCAAACTCATGTTGTTATTAATATTACAGTAAAGCATAAAAGGGAACAGACCCAACAGCTAAGGAGAAGAGTAAGAAGAACATCTGAGGACCTCAGTTATTAATGTGTTTCTGGAAGGCAGGAAACAGTAACATATTAACATATAAAACGTATGGATGGCAACCACACCTCAGAAACTATGCACAGGAAAAGACTGCAACAGAAGGGGGTGCTGAATTTCCCAGCGGGATCTGAAGGCTCCAAATTAGGAAGTGAATAAATATATGACAAGCAAGAGTGAATACTGGGACATAAAACAAAATAGTTAAAGTGTCTATGGGACAGTTGTGCTAATTAATCTCCTCCATAATCTATTCCTACTTTCTTCCTGTGGAGTAACTGCTGGTGAATTTATAACCAGGCAAAAACAAGAGGACCATTCTCTAAATAAATTAAGTTACAGTATCTGCCTTGGGAAAGCGCCAACTTCTAGTTGGTGTCCCAGAAAAAAGCCCTTTTCATTTTAACATTTTGGATCACCTCAGCTGTTTATTAGTTTAATCAAACTACAGATTTTTTAAAAAGCAATTACAGCTAGAAGAATGTAGTTTGAATACCATAAAACCGTGACAATGTGAAAGTAATAAACAGTATAGCTGATAAAAGTCAGGAAGTAGAATGAGAAAGTTAAGTGTAGAAATGCTAATTTCTCCATTTTATATGAAGTCAAGAGCTGATGTCTGAAATGGATGGCTTAATAAACAGAGATGTAAGTTTATTATCTGAAGTTATAAAGATAACCTAAAAAGGCCAAGGGAACTCATCTTTCATATTGGGGAATAACATACTGTCTAAATTGATAAATCAAGACATTAGACCTGTGAGCATCTTATTTAACTTATGGAGGAATGGTTGATTTAGCTGGGTGCCATTCTATAGTTCAAAACTATAAAATGTACATGTATTGCTTTGAAAATAACTTTTAATGGGAAAAAATTAAGGTCCATTTCAATAAGAACTTGTGTAGACTATTTCTTTTTCAGATATTGATTTAATTTTTCTAGTCACCTCACTGTACCAAAAATAAATTTAATAACATTGTAACATTAGCTAAAGGAAAAGCCAAATCTTTTGCCATAAGAAAGATCAAATAATGAATCTTAAATTGAAAACGAATACAATTTAAGATAGACATTTGGTTACTAGCTACTTAGGAAGTACTACTGCTTAATGGAAACAGAGAAGGTGACAGATACTGGTAGAGGGTATGAGAAGCTAGAGAGAGAAAGAAATTAATGGTAGTGTTGAAAGAAATCAGAATAACTGAGGGCTTCTAACCCATAATTTGAGTCTTGCTTTACTCTTTTGCTTACATTTTTGTTATATATTTATGCATCTAATTTATATTGATCATATTTGGTAGCAGAGACAGCTTTTAGTTTCAAAGGAGAAGCTCATGTATTTGAAGTTGATTTTATACACTCAGTGCAGAATCTCATTCTCTGCTACAGTTTTTTCTCTTTCCCTAGCAACCCTATTTGCACAAGCTTTCTCAAAGTTTCTCATCCTTCTCTATTCTCCTGGGTCACCATTCACTTACAGGAAGGATCTCGAGCCTAAAGTATGGCAAACATAAGCATCCCACTTAATTTTGCTTGATGGACTGGCCTAGTAAGTAAAATATTTTTAGTGATGCTGAATCTTGCCAATTTGATTTTTAAGTATCTTATTAATTCTTTAGATTTCAGCTAATGCATGAAGGAAGCATTCCCTAGCCATTAGCAGGTCAGGTTAGTTCTTTCTGCAGCGTAATCCCACACCACCCAGTAATCCTCCTATATGTACACTTAACTGTTTGTTTAAATATATCTTCACTAAAAATATAAGTGTAATGAAGAAGAAGTATGTCTTTCTCACCGGTTTATTATTCCTTATGTTTAGCAAAGTACCTGGCACATGATAGATTACACAAAGAAATAAGTTTTCTATTGCATGCAGCCCAGGAAGTATACTTTGAGAACATCACCTTGGAGGAAGCTTCACTCCAAAGCAGCAAATCCATTTAGTAAAAAATAATTATTCTAGGTCCTTGAAATGAGGTAGTTTGTCTTTTGTCTAATCAAAGATTCTCAAATTTACCCCAAATAATCTAAGAAATTTGGAAACCCTTCCTTAAAGCACCTCTAAATTTAGTAGAGGCAGAAAAACAAATCCATAGAAGGAAGAACTCGGGGTATAGGACTGGGGTTCAGGAAGGGAACTCGTAGAAAGTGAAATTAAAGCCAGATACTATAGATTGAAATCAGTTCAAACCTGGTTGGTGTACCTGAAAACAAGCATTTAACAATATGTGTTTATAGAGACTTATGTGACCATCAAATTTTATTCCTTTGCTAAATTACAAATGTATAATAGCATTGAGGTTAAGAGCACAGGCTATGGAGTCATAAATATCTGGGTTTAAATGCCAGCTCTGCCACCTACTAACTCCAGACCTTGGGTAAACCATCTAATCTATACTCGCTTGTTTCCTGAAAGATTAAGACAATGATGGTTCCCAACCACAAAGGGTAGTTTTGAGGGTTAATTTAATTATTACATGTTAAGTGTTTAGTCTATTGCCTGGATGTAGGGAAAAGTGTCACTAAAAGACAGTGATTATGAATGGGTCTTTTGCTTGTTTCCATCATTGGGATGCCAGCTCTAAGAGCCATGGAATTTGTCTCATTCGCAACTATTTCCCAGGTTCCTAGAACAGTAGAAGCTTGGCATTTGATCAGGACTCGTTCTGAATGAATGATTTAAGTATGACTATATAATATACTGATTTCGAAAAATAAAAAAATTAAAGAATATGCTGATTCCATAAATCAAATATAAAAACAAGTCACTTTAAAAGTAGACATCATACTATACATATTTCTTTATATACATAGAACAAACAGTAATAATCCCTGCAGATTCTCACACAGTTTATCCATTTTTCAGATAAAGAATTATGTGGTATGACAAATGGACCAAAGACAGGTGAAGAGTGCAAATTTGAACAGCCTGTAAGTTTTTCACCTCAGTCCACCATATACAGTTTAGAAAATCAATTAAAGACTTCAGTTTTTCTATATACATTTTTAATGATCAGAAACAATCAACTATCCAGTTAGAATTGCAATTACTGGGGTCTGAAAGAGCCAGTCAATAAAAATAAAATCCATAATGAGCTCTCATAAGTAGGATGTTTATTTTATTTAGTAGAGTTTTGAGAGTTCTGTCTTGATGCTATGTGACCAACTATAGCCAAAACCTAAAGCAAAGGTAATTATGTGTCATTTACTTGGGGCTCATACCAATGTCACTTGTGCCATCACCATTGTGTCCTCAGTAAGTGAGACCACGATGACATGGTCAGTAGAACAAGAGGGTAACAATTGTGAAATCACAAGTTACAGTATAAATGGAGGCCTTGAAAGACTCCACGACTTGCCTTGGGTCAGAGAGTACACTGTCAGTTCTCCAGCTTCTCAGTGTTGCATGTGTTCATAAAGCCCTTGCAGAAATATTCGAATATACAACCATCCAATTTTTAGTCCACTAGTTATATGCCACAAGTAAAACAAGTTTTAGATGTAACAAAATATTTAAATAATATGTGCTCTGCATGTGAAGATTTATTCCACTTAAATGACAACTGAACTCTACCACATTACTTTGACATATAACAATAATAATAGCAAATATTTGAGTGTTTACTATTTGTCAGCCACTGTTCTAAACATCAGTTATATGTTAACTCATTTAATACTCACAACAACCCTAAGAGTAGATGTCCTTATCATCCTCTCAGAGAGGAAACTGAAGCACATAGAGGGTACACAGTAGCGGCACACCAAAACTCAAGACCTAGGAGTCTGGTGTCTGAGGCTATATTCTAACTACTGAGTTAAATGATCTGCTCTAATAAAATGTATATTAAGCATATGTGCTAAACCTTCAAAGTAAATGTGTTGATTGCTAAGCTATACAAATGTAATTTAGTACTATTTTCTGTATTTCACTTCAGTTCCTCATCACTAACCAGTATTTTTAAAAAACCATCATACAATCAAGTTCTCTCTTTATTAGAACTTGCCTTGTTTTTAAATATTCAGTAAGCATTATGACCCAATTTTGTAATATGTACAAAGAAATTTTGCTCTTTTCTAATGGGGTACATTTCATCTAGCATTGAGGAGAGAAATTAAGGGGAGAAAGTACTGTTCCTATATGATAACCCACTTAAGGAAGTTTAAAAAAACAACTTCATTACACTAAGAATTCTTTTATAAAACTGAACTATATGTTCAGGCATTATAATATTAAGGTATAATTCCAGGAAACTAAAGAATATAAAATTACTTTAAAAAGCTAATGTGGAGTTGAGGGGAAAATCAGTATGTATTAACTTATAGTTTTATTATTGATATAAAAGAAAACTTCAATACTGTACAGTAAGGTGTGCTGTAGGACACTATACACTGTTATAATACATTACCAGTTATTCGTTATTCAAATGTAACGTATACAGCAATCACAAAATCAGAAAATAATGGGCAACAGCCAGTGCCTTAAGGATGATATAACATCTATACTATTTTATTGAGCAGTTAAAGCATTTGCTACTTAATTTTTCTAAATATTTACACTATTACCACTTATTTTTACAAATTCTAAATAGCATTTCCCTCTGAAAGTAGATTCTCCAGTTCTTGGCACTAATTCTTAATCAAATGAACCTGAAAATATTGATAACCTTTTCAGTCTCTTATTGCTCTACCACAGGCATAAAGGCTCAGGAAGGGATTTCTGCATTCTAAAGAAAAGTATGCATTACCTTAAAATTTTAAAAACTAAGTAATTGATACTCACAAGCAAGTAACATCAACTAAAACTTTTTTCTTTACTAATTTTTCTTTTCTTTTACAAGAGAATAATCATTGTATTAATATTATACTACAAAAGCATGTAGACTCCATAATTTAAAAATTTAAATGTCAGATATACAAGTAATGGCATTTTCTCCAATAATTCACAATTTTTACAATTTCTGCTATTTTGGAACATTAAAATCCCCACAATTTAAGTATCATTTAATGTGAACTGAAACACTTAGCATCTTGAAGAATTATCAAGAATGAAAGAACTTCCAATTAACTTTATAGCTTAGTGGTGATATAGCTTCCCTTTGTTATTTTATTTCTTAAATATACATTCTACTATGGCATATTTTCATGTGAATAGTTCTGGTTTGTAAGATTAATTTCTTATGTTAATTGTGAAGAGCCTTGAGGTTGTACAATTTTGTTAAACTGTATGATAACCTTGAAAGCCAGGATATGTCTACCCAACTTATTTAGAATATGTACCTCACTACTACTATTATAAAAGGTCATTTTAAATTCATATTAAGATGAGTGGAATTTAATCCAATTTGTAAAGGCTTTGCTTTTATGAAAATCTTACAATGGAAACCTTGCTTTGAAAACCATGAAACTCAAAATCTGTGCAGCAGTATTTTAAATACAGAACAATTAAAATTACTGTTGAAAATGAAAAAACCATATTGATATTCTGAAATAAACATTTTATGATATTACCACTGTACTGATCAGCTGAAATGTAATTAATGACAGGTGTTAAAAGTTTATTTCATACCTAATGGTTAGTTCTTAGTGAGGTCTAGATATTTACAGAAATATTCACTAGCAGATAATATTAGTAGGTAACTACATAAAACAATACTGTTATAAATTTTGTATTTAGTAGCTAACGTGATATGTCAGTACACTTCTTAGAAACTTGTCATTAGTAGTATGAGTTGCTAGCAAGTGATCTTCCCTGAGGTAAGAGACCATATGCAAAAGTCACTGTTCATCTCCAATGAAGTTAGATACTTAAAAATAATGGCAATAAGGATCTGTAGCTAGGAATCACAGATGCTTAACTGCAAGCAATAGGCTTGATTGTAAAAATCAAACTGAAAATCATCAGAAAACATAAAGCAAATTTCCGTCAATAGCAGTTGCTAAATTTCTCAGGCCTCTACCCTAACATTTTCCAATAAAATACCTGAAACATAGTGAAAGTGGGGAAATGGGCCTTAGGCTTGCTCTTGAACTAGTTCCCGAGTATTCTCTTGGAGTTAACTAGATTCTATTTCATAATATTTGGCAGGGTCTTGTTTTCTTCAATTTCAACTAATTTCTCATTACCAGTATTCTACTCATATACCATCTTCAGTACTACCTGGCCTTTGGGTCATCAACTCAAACTTGGTATGATTAACTATAGAACAAATTACTGAAGAAAAAAATTTATGACTTTATTTCAAAGTTCAGTGAAACACTGCAAATAGAATTTAATTATAGGACTGAATTATAGTTATAATGTTACATCTAGGGCTAAAAAAATATTTTAATTGATTTGAAATCTCTAGCTTGGACTCCAAGTGCAATATTACAAATGGTAGTACTAAAAAAATAATCATTTTGTAGTCATATATTTGGTAATGATAACCATATGGAAAGACAAAGGATGATACTTAAAAACGTAAACTCTGTTCTAAAACTTCTTTGTGAGGATAACTGGCTCACTTCTCAAAAACCATTAATTACCACAACCAAATTTTCAGCTTATTTAAAATAATTTCAAGAAATCTGATCACTTCTCAGAATTGAGTCTTTTATGTTTCATTAAGGGAGAACCCAAACTGTTATGGTACTATTCATACTTAACTTGGCTTTTAAAGAGCATTGCGGTGACTAAAGAAACTAACAGTGTTGTCAGAGATTAAGCCCATCTTCATTCACATGTGCGTTCTGATTTACACTAATGTAAGCATTTAATAGGGAGATAAAATTTGTTTCTGATATTTTTACTTTAATGCTATGAGATTTTGTCAGTTATTAACCAAACATACTAAGCCACAGGTGAAGAAAATATTTGTTAAAGAAAAGGTGATTATATCATTTACTTGGAAGCAGTGCATTTTTTGCTTATTAAACAGTTTTCCTATACTTAAATTAAAAGACAAAGTTTCAGTAGCTGAAAAAACCAAAAGTAATTATAGTGGTTAGTAAAGTGATATTTGTAGTTTTTAGTTCAATACACAGAAGCCACTTCTACTAAGTTTCAAATGTTATTTGGTAGCTGCAGCTCTTACTTTATGCAAAACTAGTACACAATATAAAATATCTAAATTTTCCTATTTTGATATAGAGAAAGATGCTTGAAAGTAAATTTAGTAAGAATGGAGATAAGATATTATAAAGAAAAACGTGATAATGTGATAAAAACTAACTCAAATATATGTATCTTGCTCAGATACATTTGTAAAATGTCTAGATTCTCCATTCTTTCCTTATTCAAAATGGAGTTCATTTAATAAGTAGATTCAGTTAGAGATACTTTCACAGAAAGAAGACCAAAACATCCCTGATCTGGAAAAACAAGTTTAAAGTACTGTCTATATCCCTTATGAATCAACAGGTAGAGATTTTTAAACACCTGATAATATACTTTCTGATGTACATTTCTTAGAATTGCAAACACAGTTCTGCATCTGTTACATGTGCAAACAGAGACAGCCAGGCTTTGCTCTAGGTAAGAGATTGTATTAACATACATTTTGTCTTTCATCCATTCAAATTCAACTTAATTTCAATGAACAGAGGAAGAAGATGGGTCGAAATATACATTTCAGAATACAGATTTGCAGAATAGGATAAAATAGTGCAATACCAATCTCAGGATAAACACTCTTTGTCTTGAAGGAATAAGCATGAAAGCTGCTTCTCAAGGAAACTGGCACTAAAGATTTGATGAATACACTATTTAAGCGAATGCCCAGTTGATGAGGGTATGATGCAGTTAAAATTTGCATCCAAACTCAAGTGAAGCCAACAAATAAAGAAAACCTTATGGACTCTTAAGAAAAAACGGAAGCATTTTTGGTTCAAAGGGGCTCAAAGACACTTAGCATATACAGGCTTAAATACCACTGATCAAAATTGTAGAACAATGTAACTCATTCATAAAGATAAATTCTTATTTATATATTCTCTGTGAATCTGACAAACTCTGAAAATTAGAGATTAACTACTGCTACCATTATTTCTTTTTCTATCACACATTGGAATCAACTTTTCTGCAAGATTAAAAAAAAAAAAATTAGGTGGTACTTGACCAGGCCAGGATTCAAAAACTAATGGTAACATATTATCAATAACAGAGCACACAATTGGCTGTGTTGGCTCAGACAGCAACACAACTGAATCACATTGACTTTATTATTCTAGAATAGGTATTTTTCCCCAACCTTGCTCAAATCAGCAAAATATTATATTGTTACATTCTAGTCTCAAGATATTTTTGCGAAGAATACATATCTCTATGAATGTGTTTACGTTCACTGAAATGTTTCAGCATCCCACTAACCATTTTATGAAATTTAAAGATATAATTTCGTTCAGATCATCTTCAAATTTACATAAATCTTTTGACACTCTAAAAAATAAGTGGGATGGTTACCTTGATGACATCAACATTAGCAAAATCTCATTTCCCCTCATTTCTAGCCTCTTCAGAAATCAAACATATTTAGCAAGAGAATTTTCATGTTTGAAACATTAAGACTTTCATGGAATTAAAATTACAAAGAACTTCCAATGAACCACATATATGGAAGAAACTCATCTCAGCAGATCTAATAACTAATTTATAGAAATTCAGAGCCAGCCTGGGCAGCGGTATATTAAAAGCTATTGCCAATCACACACTTGCTATCATGCACTGAATAACAAGATATAATCTTTGAATTATATACGTACAAGATTTTTAATGACTAATCAAGTTACGTGGCCCAGCCAACAAATATTACATATTCACAATAAACATTCTGCCTTTATTAGCCTCTAATTAAATCAAGAGTGATCCATTGGCTCAGTTGTGTTAGTCATCTCAGCATCTTGACTATCCATCTCTTCAGGCTCCTCCACAGAATTTCCCTTTTGTGCTTTTGACCTTGTGGCAAATGCTGCTCCCAGTGCATCTGCCACACAGCCATCAGTTGTTTCTGTATTCAAATTTTCAGTGCCACCAGTTAAAGAAAAAGATTCAGGCAAGCCAGTCTGAAGATTCCCAGACTTTGCAGAAGAACTCACAACTTCTACTTTCCTTTGAGAAAGATCAGATGGAGACTGCTCTGTATTTTGATCCCGCAAGTGCTTGTCCATTGAAGCCTGAATAGAAGAAACCATTTCCTGCAACTTTTTTCGCTGGGCCTCAACCAAATCAGGATCAAGCTGCCTGCTGTCTCTCATTGTTACTACTCCAGGGGCTATGCGAATAAGCTCACTGTTACTGGAAGCAGCTGTGAATACAGGAGGCTCTGTTTTAGTGGAACTATTACTAAAGTCTGTCCCTGTATTATGCTTTCTTACAACTGGAGTTTCCCTAGCTCTTGGATCAAGGTGTGGGTTACCAGATGCAGTTCCTAGAGAATGACCTTTTCCCTGAAAGGCAGTTACATTATGAAGCTGCTCAGATTTCTTTTTCACTACTCCACCACTACCTAGTTTTAATAGCCCATGTGAAGGACTTGATTCCCTACTTCTTGTGGTAGCCTCTGCTCGAACCTGACTTACGGCCTCTTTAACTAAATCTTCAACATCAGGACCAATAGGGAAATGTCCTGCAGCATCCACACACAACTCCAGTCTATCTTCAGAAGCATTATAGACAAAGGTTTTGCCCGGCAGATGTGGAAAAGTACAATGCTTGCCATCAGCCATACCTAAAGAAGGGGAAAAGATATTTAACATATTAAAATCTTAAGGTATTAGCAAAAGTGTAGTAAAGACGATTATATTTGAAATAGTGAATTTTCATAACAATTTACAGATAACTGTTTTCAAAACAAAATTTATTAGAGAAGAATTTATTCTATTACAAAAAAGAACCACCACCATAGACCTTAACGTAGTTCTCCCAGGAGATGTTTTTTATAAAAATCATTATCCTATTAGCAAAGTTAGGAATAAAGCTTGAAACAAATAACTGAGCTATAAGAAAAACATAATGTAAACCAGTAAGAAAATACACTTTTATTTACTAAAATTCGTATTATAAATTTTGCCAAAATAACTGTAACTATAAAAGCAAAGAGAGGTATATCTATTAAATAACTTGTTGCACAGCGTATTTAACTAAAGATCAAAAGTAATTTTATCAAAATATAGAATGCCACAATAAAAGGTATTTTCACAGTGTGCCATAAGTATATGTCTTTCACAAATATATGAGCTTTTGAAATAAGATATTCCATACTTAAAGTAGTAGTTGTGGGGCACATTTAGGAAAACTAAGATTAATGCACTGTGACTTCAGTGTGAACTAATACTTGGTCACCGGAAATTAAAAAGACCTTATTCAATTAAATTCCTTTGAAATAACTCATTCCTTTCTGGTAGGCCAGAACTATCAGAGTTAGCCTGGGTTATGGATGCTCCTCACATGGCTCACTGCTATTTACTTCTCTTCTCATGGTCCATTAATGTAGCAGTAGAGGATAAGAATCTTAAAGCAAGGGCCCCATATTTTCTAGTCAAGGAGTTGGTCTCACTACAGGATATTCCAAAATTTTACATTTCTTTTAGTCTGAGTATTAAAAAAAAAACTGTGTGTTTTAAGCAATCTTCTAGCTTTACTCTTTAAATTTTTCACTCTAAGTACACTCTATGTATGTGACAGAATTTTCAAATTTGATGAAATTACATACTTTCTGTGTTTAAAAAAAGATGAAATAAAGAACTTTTATTAATATATGGTACATGGGGTATGTTTATGGCAGGATATAAAGGCAAAAGCAAAGTAGTTACAAATGAATGAAAGGGTTAGGGCTATACATATTCAGAGAAGGAGATGAATAAACTCCAGAATGCTTTATAGGCATTTAGGCAGTCTCTAGTTTGGTAGGATATTAAAAATAGTTCCTTTCTCCCGCCAGCTACAGTGGTTCTAATGTACTGCTTTGAGAATATTCCCAATAACCAGAAAAAAGAATTCAATTGCAAATGAATAAATCACCACCCATTAATTTCAAATAAACATTAATTTCAATGGTAGGTGAAGTATCAATTAATAAAAATCCAAGTAGAATTTCCTCTTCACACATTTTCAACAGAGATAACTGACAAAAATAGACATGCCAATATTAAAGTCAGAGATATTATCTAAATACTACTTTTCTGGACACATCCAGGAATCAGTTTATTGTCTACCAATCCCCTTCCTCAGAGATCTGTAAACTATGGCTCAGGAAACAAACGTAGCAAAGAAGAGAATTTTGTAAGACCAGAATTCCCCAAGGCAAAGATTTTAAACATCCGTATCAATAGATAACTTCTGTTGGGCCTCACCATGTGCCAGGAATTAAAAGGGATTAAAAAATAAAATATAATAATTCTTAGAGGACAGATACAAACAGATCATGAAAATATAATCAGGTAGGTATAATGGTGGGTATATTAGTCCTCATTTCACTTGATTATTTGAGGGTTGTATGAAAAAATATGCAAAGCGCATACATACTACAGTGCCTAATATAAATAAGGGAGTCAATAAGTTTTAACTATTCAATTAGATCAAAAAGGTTTTGCAATTCTTTCCAGACTGCTGTTGTACTTTCTCTTGGTTATCCTTAGAAAGAGTCATATACAGTCCCACGCATTCATCACAGGATTACTTACAGTGAAACACTGGAAACAACATAAACTTTCAACAAGAAAGAAATGATTAAGTAAATTATGGCCTATATATTTGATGGAAATAATATGCAGCTATTAACATTTATATAAATAAGAAAGCTATGATGCCTATTACAATCTTGCCTAAAACATGTATGTATAGGACAAATATTTTAAAATCCTTATAGGTGTTTCCCATTTCTGTAGTTTCTAGACTTTCATACTGTTATGAAAAAACTATAAATTATATATTTAAAAATCAATGCAAATAATTTAAACACAATGCAAACATTGTTGTGATACCTTTAAGCATAATTGTTTAGGTTTTATATAACTCTGAATTTTAAGAAACAAGGCACATTAAAATTTTTACATCACATATCAACAATTCCATTACCTATATATGCCAAAGACATGTATACTAGTATTTATAGCTACATTGTTCCTTATGTCAAAAAACTGGAAACTCCACAAAAGCTCATCAGCAGAACAATGGATGAATTGTGTTTAAATGATACAACAGAATACTATGCAGCAGTGAAAATGAATGAACTATAGTTGCACTCATCAACAGGGATGAATGTGAAAAAGTGTTTCATAAAAGAAGCAAGTTACAGAAGAATGTATACAACATAATTCTATTTATGTTCAAACACAAGCAAAGCTGAATATTATATAGTTAATGGATAATATCCTTTAACTCCTTTAACAAGTGTTAAAACAAAATTTGCCATTTATCTCTGTGTTTACCACTGTACAAAGACCTGCAAGAAAACTTACATTTTAAGCTAATTAATTTTAAAATATCTTTCTACATATAAAAAGCAAGAATAGTAATAGTCCAGTTTAGTTATATTAGGCAATATTTCTATTCAAATGCAGATATAACCATTTGTTTGTTAGGGTATATTTGAACTACGTAAGAGAGGTATGTCCCTTTCCTGTTTGTGGAGGGTATATGCTTAGGGGTGAGGAAGGCTTGATATGCCTTGATTCTTTGACCACAGAATAATAATTTGCCACATGAATCTGTTGTAAAAGTAGAAAAATTTACCACAAATATTATAAAATTATATTTTGGAAGGTAAAATAATTTTCTGAGGATGACCTATTTCAAACGGCTGTGTTATAGTAAAAAGAACTTTAATTCTGCAAATAGCTAGAAATCTAATAACAACAACAATAAACATTTGCTAAGTATTTACTAGGTACCAGGCCCTTTGCTAACTGCTGTATATGCATGATTTCCTTTGTTCTCACAACAACCCTGACATTATCATACCCACTTTACAAATAAAGAAATTGGTACTTGGAAGTCACCCAGAGTGTAAGTGATAGATTCAGAATTTGATCTCAGGTATTCTGGCTCCAGAGCTCTAAACTACCTTCTTATAAGGATAAATACCACATGTAACATTTGAAAAAATGTAACAACTCTATCGAGATAGAAGCCACATATAATTCACCCATTTTAAGTGTACAACTGAATGGTTTTTAGTATATTCAAAGAGTTGTGCAATCACTTTTAGAACATTTTCATTGCCCCAAAAAGAAACCTTACCAGTCATTCCCCGTTTCTTCCTCCCTACCTCATTCCCAGCTCTAGGAAACCACTGATTCACCCTCTCTCTAGATATGTCTATTCAGGACATTTCATTATGTGGTCTTTTGTGACTGTCTTCTTTCACATAGCATAATGTTTTCAAAGTTCAACCATCATGAACAGGTACCAGTCCTTCATTCCTTTTTATTGCTAAATAATATTCCACTGTATGGACATACCATATTTCATTTATCCAGTCATCAGTTGATAGATATTTGGGTTGCTTCCATTTTTGACTATTATGAATAATGCTACCATGAACATTTGTGTACAAGGTTTGTGTGGACATATGTTTTCACTTATCTTGGGTATACAACTAAGAGTAGAATTGGTGGGTCATATAGTCAACTCTATGTTTAATCTTTTGAGGAACTGCCAGACTTGTTTTCCCCGGTGGCTGTTTCATTTTACATTCCCACCAGCAGTGTATGAGAGTTTCAGTTTCTCTACATTCTCGCCAACAGTTCTTATCTTACTTTTTTTTTTTGAGACAGAGTCTCACTCTCTTGCCTGGAGCGAGTGCCGTGGCGTCAGCCTAGCTCACAGCAACCTCAAACTCCTGGACTCAAGCAATCCTACTGTCTCAGCCTCCCAAGTACTGGGACTACAGGCATGTGCCACCATGCCCGGCTAATTTTTTCTATATATATTTTTAGCTGTCCAATTAATTTCTTTCTATTTTTGGTAGAGATGGGGTCTCGCTCTTGCTCAGGCTGGTCTCGAACTCCTGAGCTCAGAACTATCCGCCCACCTCGGCCTCCCAGAGTGCTAGGATTACAGGCGTGAGCCACCGCGCCCGGCCACAAAGTTTCTTATAAGACTTGTAGGGGATCCACAAATGCTCTGAAACAGTATACAAACTGGTACAAGTACAAGGATAATTATATTACCTTCAGATTCTCACATAAGGCATATGACCAAAATAAGACTATAACTTACGTTGGCATAGTGAATGTGAAGTTTTTGTGTGAAGTTTTTCACATGGAATTAGAACTACCCAGGTTAAATTTTATATTTAATTTAGAAAAACCAGTAAATGAAGATACACTTCCTGCTTTCTAGCAATATTTTGAAGAGTGTTTATTTACCTTCAGGCCAGTTAACAGCTTTCCACAAAATCTGAAGTTGCTGGGCTGTGGGTTTTTCTGAGGAACTATTACATATTAGAGACAGTATCTTTTCAAGAAGTATCAAGTCATCTTCAGTTAACTTCTTCTCTTCGGGTGCAGTTCCATTAAGTTCCTTCAGTTTACCTAGAACCCAACACCAAACCTTCAAAATTCCCTAACTATAATTAGCCAGATAATTCATAAATAACAAATTTTTCAATAAGAATATTCTACTTTATGCCATGGGAAGTTAAGAGTTTTCTCAGCAATTGTCAAAAACCATAAAATAAGGATAAGGCTTATGAGTATTTTTAAGCTGAGCACACTGTAAAAGAAAGGTGATCATTTTTATTTTATTTATTATTTTCTAAGACCTTCTGAAACTTTCTGCTTTGAATACAGTTTTAATGTATATCATATTTATAACCGTGTTGAATAATTTTCAAAGTACTATCATATGTCATATATACAAAGTATAAGTCAGTCTTCTATTTTCCCAATGAGAAAATTAATACCACTCTTTAGCCAACTTATATAAACTTCCACTGCTGTCAATGAAATAGTCAGGATTAAATGCCTATCGATAATTTCTGTATCTTCAATCTAAGTGTCCTTCTCATCACTAATACTACTTTGAGTCATTGTGTTGCTTCAAAAATCTTTACTTCAAGAAAAAAACCCCAAATTCCCATCACAAAGATTTAAGAAGATAAGTTGTACAAATTTATAATTTTTATCAATCATGAATGTAAACTTGGACCTGTTTCACTATCCTTAGGCATTAAAATTTTTAACACTAATAAATTATTAAAAACAAAATTTATTAATGAATGCAAAAATCAAGAAACTTCTGAGATTTATATAAGAGTTTAAGAATGTCTAAAAGTATATATAAACTTCTTTATTGTTCTAAACAAAGCAATGAAGATATGAGTGATTTCTATGAAGGTAAAATGAAGGATAATATTGACCAAAGACGCCTTGTCTTGTATTAAGGTATGTATTTTATATTATCTCAATTAATTCTCACCATAATCTTTGTGGCAAACAGAGCTAGAAGTTCTCTTAGTCCAAAAACCCTGTCATTTTTTTTTTGAGAAACACAAATTAATGGAAAAAAGCAAAGTCAATTGTCAGTTTCATTTTTTTATTTTTTTTTAATCTTTTTTGCCTCACATAGGATAATGGTGGTAAGATTCTCACCATGAGAAGTTTCATTTTTAATGGGCAATTTAAAATAGCCCTTTATTATTTCTAATGGCTACCGATTTTTTTAAACATAAGATCTTTATTTTTCAAATGCTTTACTCATTCATTTTCATTAATTTATTTTTCTAAAAACATTCAGATCTTAGGAGGTTGGAACTTACATTTTCCCCTTTTAATTTTCTTCTTATTAAAGTCATCATAAAGCACTTGCCTTATATTTGTATAAGGCTTCTTACAAAGTAGTAAAGCTCCATTACCAGATTGTATATTTGTAGTTGACAGAGGTGTTTAATACCACAATAAAAATCTCTATTCATGTTAAGTACCCAGTTCCTGACACATTAACAAGATAAAGCCTTGGGAACATCTCAGTCTGTGGGTATATGAGAAAATTAATTAAACAGACTTACCTAATATTTGTGTAGGATTTGCTTGGTCAAAAGTGACAGCCTCTTTTTTAGGGAAATAAATATTCACTGTTTTAGATGCAGCTGAACGGTAGGCACTATTTCCTATTTACAGATTAGAAGATGATGAAAATCATAAGAATGATGAAAATGAGATTTTTTAACTGTATGACTTTGTTTTCACAATTATTGACATGTAACTACTTGGTGCATGCAATAAAATAACAAGCAACCTCAAGGGGGGAAAACAGAAATCACTCATAAGACTTTCTTTTTTTTTTTTTATTTTTTTTTTTATTAAAGACTAGTCAAGTGCAGTAGTGAGGAGGGGGGTTAAGTAGTAGAACAAGGAGTCCAATCTGTAACTGACTGTGAACAATCAGGTGAGATAACTCACTACCTTCGGACCAGCCACTCATAAGACTTTGTATAGTTTCTTTTTTAAATTGTTTTTGTAGAGAAAGGGTGTCACTATGTTGCCCAGGCTGATGTTGAACTCCTGGCCTCAAGCAAATCCTCCCAACTCAGCCTCCCTAAATCCTGGGATCACGGACACGAGCCATTGTACCCAATTTATATTCATAGATACAATAATTTTTGGTTGTGAGAACAGAAGCTCAAATGTAAAACAAGGCCTTTCCATCTCACATTTTCTATTATACTTTTCTGTTTTTAAGATTCAATCTAAATTATAAATTTTTAAGAAGATCGAAGAATACAATTATGAAACTTCCCCTTCCTATTTCCTTGAAGGCTCTTCCTTCTCCTATCTTTTATTGCTTATTCCAAATTATGTAGTAGGCTTTGTTATTTTCACTAATCATTTTCTACATCATCTTTATAAATCCTCCCAAGTAAATTCCTGAAGGGCAAGGGACCTAGTCTTTTATACTTTTTTACATCTGAAGTATTAACATAACTGAAACTCAGTATATGATGACAAACAAAAAACTGGCACAAGATGACAATTCAGCAATTCATCTTCAACTAAAGTATAATTTAAATCTAAGTCATATCTTACCTACATTTTAAAACTTAATTTTAACTCCATTTTTATTCTAATACAAAATTAAGGTATTTTACAAAAATATTAATAAAAGATTTATTTTAATATTCTGAGTATATTAGAAAGAAAAGGCAAAGGACATATGTGAGTTTTTAGAAAAGGTTCATTTAATTCATTTAATAAATACTATGATACAAAATTAAATTAAAAGGGGGGAGGGGACAACCAGTAATTTTTGGTCTAAATAGCAAAGGGCATAAGTATTCCAAAAAAGAACAGTGAGTTCAAAGCTCCTGGGGTAGAAAAACAGCATGGCATACTCAAGAAACCGACACAGGCCAGTATACCTGGACAGATGAAAAGCAGAGAAAGGTGTGAAGCAAGGCAAGAGAAAATATTCTGTGGAAAGCCATAGAAGGGTTTTTCAATCAAGGGAGGTACATAAACAGAACGAACTATAGAAAGATCATTGTTATATGTTATGTTATTATTAAATATGTTATACTTCAATATTGTCAACTAATGTTACTTTTGCAATTAAAAATGGTTTATAAAATCACATGTCAAGTTAGTTCTTAAGTAGAGTGGTGGTAGGCTGGGCACAGTTGCACACGCCTATAATCCTGGCACTTTAAGGAGGCCAAGGCAGGAGGATCACATGAGGCGGGGGGTTAGAGACCAGCCTGATCAATATAGCAAGATCCCATCTCTACAAAAAAATACAAAAAATTAGCCACGTGTAGTGGCATGCACCTATAGTCCTAGCTACTTGGAAGGCTGGGACAGGAGGATTGCTTTAGCTTGGGAGTTTGAGGTTGCAGTGAGCTAAGATGATGCCACTACACTCTAGCAAAAGAGCGAGACTCTGTCTCAAAAAAAGCAGAGCACTGAGTTTATGGGTGTTTATTTTATGATGCTGAATAACACATTACTCAAGTTCTCTTGTATATGTCATATAAAACATAAAATAATTACGTAGAGGAAAAAAATGTATGTCAAGAGATCTGTCAAACTTGAAAGAGATGAACCATAAATTCAGTTCTACATTTTACTGACAGTCAATACAGAGGAAAACAAGCCTGAATATATTCAATGAACAAGTAAGATATGTCAAACTGTAGACTAGATACTAAGGATAAAAAAAACCAAAAATAGTTATTTAGGAGAAGCCCAGCTATTTCAGGTCTAAGTCAAAAAAGCAAATTCTTTACTGATCTTTTTATTTTTTATTTTTTTTTTTTAAAGAGATGGGGTCTTGCTTTTTGCCAAGGCTGGAGTACAGTGGCTTCTCACAGGTGTGATCATTACAGGCACACACTACCATGCACTCAGTGTTCTTAAAGAGAACAATGTGTAATATGAATAACATTCTCAACATGTTAATAAGGATGAAGGAGAAATAAACAGAGATTTTTGTAATGGTGGTGAGGAAATCAGCCTTTTTTTTTTTTTTTTTTTTTGAGACAGAGTCTTGCTCTGTTGCCTGGGCTAGAGTGCCGTGGCGTCAGCCTAGCTCACAGCAACCTCAAACTCCTGGGCTCAAGCGATCCTACTACCTCAGCCTCCCGAGTAGCTGGGACTATAGGCATGTGCCACCGTGCCCGGCTAATTTTTTCTATATATATATTTTTAGTTGTCCGTATCATTTCTTTCTCTTTTTTAGTAGAGACGGGGGTCTTGCTCTTGCTCAGGCTGGTCTTGAACTCCTGACCTTGAGCGATCCACCCGCCTCGGCCTCCCAGAGTGCTAGGACTACAGGTGTGAGCCACCGTGCCCGGCCCAGCCTTACTGTTAATATATTAAAACAGTAGTTTTCAATCCTGGGTGCATATTAGAATCACACTGGAAAATTATAAAACTACCCTTGCCAAGATCCCAATCCAGAGCAGTATTAGATCAAGTAAGCCTCTCTGGGGATGAGGCTGAAGTACTTTTTTAAAGCTCCCCAGATGATTCTAATGTGCAGTAATAAGACAATTCTGAGAAAACTTTAAAAGCCAGCCAAGAAGTTTGGTCTTGATTTACTATATAAAAAGTTCTAAAGCAAGAAAATGACACAAATTTTCTTTCTCTTTTCATTAGATGAAAGTTTCAATGAATTTTAAAAATCTAAAAAAAAGAAAAGGAAATGAAAAGTGTGTACCTGTAAATGGATCAACTCCAGCCATGGTAGTTCCCAAACTTGAAGAACCTGGCACATAACGACCAGCACCTACAATGCAATAATACTCTTAGTAAGCAAAGTTAACTACAAATGACAAAGTTCAAATTATTCCTTCTTTACATAGAATAACTTATTTCCATTAGTAAGTACATTTCAAAATAGCATCTTTATGTACATAATAAATGTGCTGTAAATTTAACATACAAAAATATTTACAATAGTGTCTGGGTATGTAGTAAGTGCCCAATAAATGTTAGCTAAAAAGTAATTCTCAAACTACAAAGTAACCATTAGATGCCTTATACATTATAATTACGGAAGTTCAATAAATTACAAAAACATAAGTGGATTGGAGAGAAAGGTTTCCAGAATAAAATGTGAACACTATTCTACTGAAGTAAAGGGACAGAACTAGCTAGCACATCAGACAATCAGAAAAAACTTAAGAGTTAGAGATGCTATGACAACAGCCCAGTCACATTTGAGATAACATTTGTGGCTATCTTATTGAAAATGCAAAGAAAGACACATGAAATGTAAGTGTACAGAGAATCAGTAGGATTTAGAGATGTTCAAAGCCCTGGATCAGCCTTTGTGGGACAAAGAAAGATGATCTATTGTTCTAGCCTGAGTTTATAACCTGGGAATTGATATAAACAGTATAATACATAGAGAAAAGGCAAACAAAACTAAAAAGCAAAACCAAAAAAAAAAAAATTAAAATTAAATAGTAAATAAGACCAATATAATGAAAAACACAGAATAAATGAAATTGTTGAGTTTTAACTATATGCCAGGCTAAGTATCTCTTATGTATATACTCACTAAAGTGTTAAGTAGATACCACTGTAATTCACAGTATTTTAGAAAAGAAAGGTTGAATAACTTGCTCAAGACATTACACTATTAAGAGGCAAAGTGTAGTCTTACACTTTTCTAAATATGGTTTTCTGACCACCTGAATGAGAGTCATCTATTCAACGTGAAAATTCCCAGCGTCCACCCATTAACCTAGTGATACTCGAAACTAGCTCCACTCTAGAAACACACAGGGAACTTTTAAAAAATCTAAGAGCAAACCACAACCATGGCCATTTAATCGGAATCCTTAGGCAAAGGATCAGGACATGATCCTTAATCTCCTCACTAACCTTAGTGAATCCGAATCTCTGGGGGTAAGACCTTGGGATAAGTAATTTAAGCAAGCTTCCCAAGACCATTCTAATAGACATTTGAAGTTTGAGAACTGCACAAATTAATAAGGAAAAGAAAAAGAATTAAGATTGACCTTAAGTTGTAGTCAGATGGGGAAATCTTTTGGCCCTAATGCTACTGTTAAAGTTGGAGGAACAACATCAAGAAAAATAACTAACATACACTGATGGTTTAAATATATTCCAGGCATTTTGCTAAATACTTTACATGTATTATGCCATTTAATTTTCATATCTCAATGTGATAGATGCTCTTATCTATTTTTTATAAAAGCATAGTTCAGTTATCCTAATATCATAATTATCTTTGACATCTAGCATGCCATCTTGCAAATCTACATAATCACCACATCTTCTGAGTTATTGACACTGCAACAGTGAGATATGCTCTAGCTATAACAGCCTCAGGAGTTTTCTTGATTTTGTTGGTATTGGTTGAAGCTTAGTATGTTCTTTCTGTTCCAGAAAATAGCCACCAATGAGATTTGGGTTCTCTGTAGGTGTAAGTTTCAGGGCATCACTGTTCCTAAATTGCTGATAAAAAGAAAGTCATCGTCTTATCTACTCTTCAGATCCTTTCTACCACTTCCTTAACCACCACTGTACCACAGCGTTTACCTTGAGAGTTGATTATTTTAGTAACTGGTTTTAACTGCACGAAAGGTGCAACCATTTGCAGCTGGGCCACCAATTCATTCACAGGAAAAAGGAGGCTAACTGAGAGCAATTCACAACTTCATGACATTGACCTAAGGTTGTGTGTTTGTACCATCTATGGCTGAGAGAGGACTGCAGGTTGTCATCTTTATAGCTCACAGTACTATGGCGATAAGGCCAGTGAATCCCTAAAGGTTATGAATCTCTTCCCCAACTGGGTATACTGCTGAGGAACTCTGGCTGAAGATCCAACAATGATAGCATCATAAAAGATATCAAAAGCATTATGAAAATAGAGACTTCTTCAGGTTCATTAAAGTCGAACTCTGGGAATTTTTTTCCCAGTAGTGTTGACGCTGAGGCATGTATACCTTAGTAAATAAATTCACTTTGAAGAGATACACCAACACTTCGTGGGCTTCAAGAAGGCCATTAATAACTTAGATTAGGAAGACTAATCCTGGGGAGCTGGATGAAATGTCTTCCATGCTAAGTCAAAATATGCCTGGGCAGACTTCTTGATTGCACTGCTCCATCCAATACCAGGGACTCACATGGCTCCTTCTCTGCTTGTGACTGGTAGCATCTCGCCAGTGACGGCACTCATGCTGTGTCTTGGTTGGTGGGTTCCCCTATTATCTAATTTCACAGATTAAAAAAAAATAGGCTCAGACAGGTTAAGTAACTTGTCATCTTCTCATAGCAAGTAAGTGGTAGAGCCAGATTTTGAACCAAGGTTTGTCTGACTCTAAAACTTATATTCTTAACTATTCTGTCTCTTGGAAAAAGAGTTCTAATAATATGCTATTTAAAAGTCATGAGGAAATCTACAAAACTACTCTGAGAAAAGGCAAAATTAGAAGTTAAAGAAAAGGAGACCCTGGGCTGGGCATGGTGGCTCACGCCTGTTGTAATCCTAGCACTCTGGGAGGTCAAGGCAGGAGACTGCTTGATGTCAGGAGTTCCAGACCAGCCTGAACAAGAGTAGGAGTCCATTTCTACTAAAAATAGAAAAAATTAGCCAGGCGTGGTGGCATGCACCTATAGTCCCAGCTACTTGGGAGGCTGAGGTAGGAAGATCGCTTGAGCCCAGGAGTTTGAGGTTGCTCAGAATTAGGCTAATGGCACAGCACTCTAGCCCGGGCAACAGAGCAGACTCGGTCTTCTCAAAAAAAAAAAAAATGAAAAGGAGACCCATCAAAATTAGAAATATAGATAAGGGAATTATCAGTTACTGGATGACATCTTCAAAATGTAAATTCATGTAATGCAAAGTGCTATATGTTTAGTAAAGAAAGATAAATTAATTAAAACTGCATCCCACCTGTAAAAGGATCTGCTGTAGGCAGTGTGTTAGAAGATACTGACGAACTGGGAACATACCGACCACCACCTGTGCATATAAAACAAAAGCTGAAGCACACCAAGACTTTGAATTTTATAAACAGCACAATGCTCACAATTAAAAGAACCTATGCTTAGAGAAAAACAGAAGTGCATAGCTGTCACATGATAGAATGACAAATTATAGTCAGAAGTCTTATAGCTAGGAAGAAGCTGAAATTTTAATGATTCTCCAAATTTTGTTTTCTTAACTTCAATACTTTATTGTATCTTAGCCTGAATCCTTAAATATTAAAATAACTGAATTCAAATATCAAAAAGAGTATTGCAAATGATCTCTGACCTAAATAATATACACGTACAATTAATTCCTGTCCCTGTTCCTATACAAATTCACTAGAATTCCTGCTGTTGCTATCAAAAGCACAGGCATTAAACGTTAATCTTTTAGAGCTCTGGGTTCATTAATTCACGTGTCAAACAATGCACTCAGTGCTAGAAATCCAGCAGGCAACAAAATTGCTTGTATGCACTCAAGCTTGCAACCTACTAGAGAAAAGAATTATAAAGGGGATGAGTACTACAAAGGAAAGAGATTTCCATTTATATGTTTACAAATGTGTGGTTTATGTGCACATGTTTGTTACTACCTTTAGGGAAACAATCAGGTTGTCCACAAAAAGAAATGTATGGATGCTTATAAAGTGAGAGTCTTGGAAGAGCAAAACAAGCCAAGTAGTTGCTAGATTTCCAGATAAAGCCAGCTGTTTTAATTCCTGTTCTTCATCCCATAATATATCTTGCACAGTACTGCAAAATGTGTTCACTCTTTTGCACTGCGGTCAGAAATAAACAGGTAATAAGGATGTAACTTTTTCCTTTTTTTGTTAAGTGCAAATATTTGGAGGGTTACATCATCTATAATTCAGTAGTGACTTATACTTAAGTCGACATGTCGGTAAGATTAGCTTTATTATTATATACGAATGGGCAATGGAGTTTTGAACTAGGAGAGGAGATAATTTGGGAACATGGAATATCTGGAGGAAGAAAAGGCAGATCTACATAAGGATTTGAGAAAGGAGGAGTATATGGGGTTTTTGTAGAACAAGAGCACTAGTACATGAAAAATGAGAGTCAGAAATGACAAGAGGAAAACATTAATAGTAAAGAACCTATTTCAAAATTTTATTTAGAGTTAGCCCATATCTAAAAAAAGAGGAGGTCCTGTACCTCAGTTCCCAGGATCCAGAACTCAGGCTAATACTACCAGGATTATAATCTACTTCGTAAGAGCCAGAATTCCAATTAATACCACTGGAATCATAATTTATAGGCTACTATGAGTACCTAACCCCATTTATACCATTGTAGATACTGGATACTATGTTACAAACTAACTTAAAATGAACATGTAGAATACAAATTACATACAGACTAAATCTGTCACAGATCAGTCCTAGATCTGATGCATGACTGATCAATTTGGTTTCATGAGAAAAAAGAATTTCTATTTGCTAAATTTTACCAAAACATATATTTTTAAAAGAAAAAAAATACATAAAGAAACTTATGAGTTTCTTTTTACTTCAAATGACTGAATCAAAATTTCTTAACTTTATTTGGTTTGGCTATATTTTTTAAAGAGAACAATTTTTAATTATTTCTATAAAATACAGAATTACTACATGATTTGAGGCTTAAAAATGTGAATTTTAAGTAAAAACCTTCTGTAAATGTTGGTTTTTATTTAAACAGCTAATTATAATGGGTATTTAAATATATCAAAAAAAAAAAAATCAACCAACACTGGTAGAAGTACTTAAAACTTAACACAAACCGTAACTTACCTGTGAAAGGATCCGAAAAACTGGTGTTCCCAAGTCCCAGCATTTGACCTTTTGTGTTATCAATAATAAATTTAGCCACTTGATCCAGAAACATGGGATTCAAATCATTCTTCTGCAAGAAGTTGTATGCAGTTAACCAGGGATCATCACTGATATTATATGGCAATTTATATGATGGTCCACCTTCATTGACATCAATTGAGAAAACATAATCAAATTCCTACAATAGAATATAAAAAGGAGATAAACGATTACTAATTTATTTGTTCATATATATTAATGATACATATAACACAGATGTCATGTGTACTTTATTTTAATAATTATAGTACTTGAACTTTCTCCAAAGTATAATGCTAAAATCTTTGGCAAATAACGATTAATAGCAATCATCCACACATGCTGCAAGATTAATACTTCACTGAGGAGATGAGAGTGGGGATGGAGGATGGATTACAACTATATATTAATTCTAGGGCCAAAGGAGGGTTTCCAACTGGTTGATCTCAAGGCCAAAAGTATCAGCTGTTTGCCCTACTCACCCAAACATGCTGGCATTATAAGCCCTGCCCTGCAGAGTCTCTCACGTTTTATCAAGTTAAATATAGCCAGGCATGAGACATTAGATGAAAGGTGGCACAGAAGCACCTAATTCAAAATAGTTGGGAACGGCTCATGTATTGAGAACTATTAAAAGACAGCTAATTGCTAATTTGTCCACCCAGTGCAGCTCTTTCTACATGCAAAGACATTGTTTTAAAAATCCATTGTAAGACAAGGAAAAAAGATTAATTTTCACACAGTAATGTATTTTTAAACATCAAGACACCAAGGAAAGTCTTATCACCAAGGGGCAAAGGAAACCTTTAATTTGCCTAATGATTTAAGATAATGGTAATTAGAAAGTAGAAGTTGACATACTTTCCCTTCATATAAAACTTTTCCAGATGTTTGTTGATTAGCACCAGATGAGCCAACAACATCACCAATTTTTATCCATCTCCCTTCACTAACACTCCACTGATAGGCTTCGACTTTCTCCCCATCTCTGATTAGACGAGTCTGTCCTTCTCTAGTACCTTAAAATAAAAATTTTAAGAATCAAAGGTAGAATGGTAGAGTAAAATTCAAAAACATTTTAGATAGAAAATTCTAAACATTAAAACATATGCATAAAAGAGAATATGTATCTTGGTTTAAAAGAAAATCTTATTAAAAAGATTTTTAAATGTGGTTCTACTAGAAAGTGGCCAAAAGAAAATAAGGGTTAAAAGGAAATTTTATTAAACAAAGAAAGTTAACAAATGTGATTCTACGAGGAAGTAACTGGCCCATGAAAAATAAAACAAGTTTTATTACTGAGTATCTCCTATCAACACATTTCATTTCAGTAGATGGCTCTCCATTCTTCCAGTGGCTAAGGCCAAAATGTAGAGAAATCTGATACCTCTTTCTCTCAACCCCACAGCCAATCCTTCAGAAATTATCACCTCATTCTTTAAAATATATCTAGAAAATTGTCTTCTCAACATCTCCATCATTATTCCTTGGATTTCTCAGTTGGATTGATTCAATGGCCTCCTACCCCTGCTCTCGGCTCTCCCCTAGTGTATATTCAATCCAGCATCCACAGGAATTCTTTCAAAAGTTTAAGTAGGTCCTGACACTCCTGCTCAAAACCCTTCAATGGCTTCTTATCTCACTCTTGGTAAAAGCTTAAATCCTTGGAGTGATGTACAATGCCACATATAAACTGCCCCTACCATCTTCTATGACCTTACCTTCTACTATTCTTCCTCTCCCCACAATACCCTACTCTAGCCACAGAGTCTTTTCACTGGCTTTTTAGTCTGGCTACGATACTCTTCACATAGATGTTGGCAAGATTTGCTCCTATGCCTCCTTAAGGACTATTTAAATGCCACCTCTTGGCAAGGCCGCAAGTGGCAAAAACAGCTAGCTAGCTGTCCTCCAAAGATTCATGCTCCTCTTCCATAGGGTAGAGCTGTAGCTGTCCAGCCAAAGACAACATCTAGCCCTATTGCATTTTACAATCCCATGATGTCACATTACTGAGTAATGGTCAGTAGAATGTGTTATTTGTCCTTTCAGGCCTACTCCATCATCCTCTAATCTCCCCTCTTACCCTATGTTAATCTGTTGCAATTTGTTGTGGTGGCTGAAGTATACAAAGAAAATCCAGCTTCACATAGACATGTAGTTGAAAAAGAGAGAGTCAGTTAAATAGCCTTTTCAGAAAATGTGGATATTCTATTAAGTACTAGTTTTTTTAAAGGTTACAATGTAGAATCTGCAACTACATCAGTGAATTTTTCATGCTTGGTTACACTAACATCCAGTGGTCTATCTTATACTTTGAATGAATCTTTTTATCAGGTATGCCTTTGTGACATCACGTAGTGGTCATTTGGAAAATACTGATTCACTGATTGTCCAGCTCTTTCACATATTTACATTATTTTATCATTCAATATCAAAAAACAGCATTTGTAAATATTACCACTGATATCATTAGAATTGGGAAGCTATTAAGCTCCTGGTGGCAGATATAAATTTTCCAAAATTTCAATTTTCACTTGAAAGTTTGAATTTCCTCTTTGGCAACAAATATTGTCAGTTATTTTCCTTAAAATGACATGTTCACTTTGTTCATTTAAAAAAAAAAAAAGTGTGTCAAATACCTATGCCTGAATAGCCATAATTATTTATTCTTTCAAATGAAAATGGTACTCCATAATAAAAAGGACAGTTTAGTCTGCAACTCAAATGACTGCACAAGTGCTTTTCTTTGAAACACCACGATATTTTTGTGTTTTATGTGTAATTTATATTTTGTTACCAAGAATATTAAAAAAGATGTGTACTAAAGGATCAAGATATAATAAAGTTAATTTTTAATACTTCATCAAGGGTATTCTTAGGGGCAAGTGGCTTTTTTTTTTAAACTATAACTGCATGTCAATGAAGAACGTGATAACTATTTGAATAGTTTGGTGCCACTGCCTTGATTTGCATAGTAAGGCACCAGTGGTTTTACCCACCATTGCTTTTGAACCATAAGTGCAAACATTAATGCAGTATAAAAAAATCAAATAACATCTAGTATTATAAAATTAGTTTTGGAGGCCAACGCTAGATAATCACTTGAGGCCAGAATTTCAAGACCAGACTGGGCAACATAGTGAGATTCCATCTCTAAAAAAAATATTTTTTTAAATTAGCCGGGCACAGTGGTACGTGCCTGTAGTGCTAGCTACTCAGGAAGCTGAGGCAGGAGGATCGCTCGAACCCAGAAGTTCGAGACTGCAGCGTGCCTTGATGGCGCCACTGCCCTCCGGACTGGGTGAAAGAGCAAGACCCTGCCAAATAAAATAAAAAATAAAATTAATTAATTAATTTGATTACAGTAAAACAATAAAACAAAACTAGTTTTGATCTCATTGATATCCTGAAAGGATCTCAGAATCCCCAGAGGTCCATGAACCAAGCTTTGAGAAGAGCTGGTATAATGGGAAACAGATTCATACAACACAAGATCTCATTTGTGATGACTATCGTCCTCTGACTTCAAACTCAAATGATCTCCAACTCATTAAGTAGATATTGCTTTATTTAAACTCATTTTTATATTTAGTCTGTACAGCTCCTCTCAGGGAATCCAATCAACCAGAAAGTATATCAAATGAGTGATTTCTGAGTACCTACTGTATACATATATGAGCTAAGCATCGGGAGATTTTTTTTTTTTTCTAAACTCCTATTTATGGGAAGCTTAGCTCAAAGTCTAAACTGTGAGGCAGAAGCAAGAACATGATTTCTCATAGTGATTATGTGTAATAGTAAAAATTCTCAAATAACAGTTTACGGCAATGAGAATAACACTGAAACACCAGCAAAACAACATTTTTTTCTTAATTACTCCAATAGGCAAATATGGTGGTATTTTTACTACTAGATACACTGAAATATTTACCAGGTTCATTCAGATGTTCCCTCCCAGGAAGCTGCTCAGCATTAATGTCCCCTAAATCACCAGTTTTGGAATCAATGGTTGCCTGAGACAGCTCTTTTTCAAAAGCCTTGATCTCTTCAGCACTCGCTGTTCGATCTTCTGATTCTGTAAACACTCTAATAATACCATCACTGTAAGGAAAAACAAACTGATTTTAAAAGTCATTGCTATAGTATATTAATATTATCACATCTGAATAATCCAAAACAAAAATAATCTGTATTTATGAATATGAGAAACATTACTATATATTTATTGCTGAGTATAGAACTATGCTGACTTCAGCATACACTACTCTCTCTTACTTCAACTATTTAAGGGAGAAGTTACTGAAAAAGAATACATATATATTTAATATAATTTTCAATTCCAAGTTAAATATTTACCATCATCAAAATCTAAAAATATAGTATATAAAGTCAACTTTATATAGGTATCATGGTACAGAGAAGGGTAGTGAGCTAGTTTACTTTACAAGGGCCTCCAAGTTTAGTAGATGGTCAATAGGGAAACATGGTCTTCCTTTACTATACTAGTAACTAGCAATGTAACCTCAGCCTCGTGTTTAGACTTGACAGCAATCCTCAAACTCTATTCTCAGAAAAATTTCTTCATTTCCATGATTTTTCAATTGTAAATGTTGAGATAGGAGAGACAAGTTAGCCACTTTCAACTGTATTAATCATACCCAATTGTACAGAAAACCTTTCTTACTTAATCTTCCACTAACATCAATTTCACTCTTTCAATAGGTTTATTTTTCTTCAACTTTAAATATGATTTGGGGGTGGGGGGGGTGAAGTAAGTCAACAAATCAACCCCTGCCCCAGGCGAAAAATAAAACACTTCTACTTTATTAGATTCTCTATCCCTTAAAATTGTCACCTTCTTTTTCTTCTTGCCATCAATGCCAGAATAGTCTTTAATCCTTTCCTTCATCTTTTAATCCTTTCCTTCATCTCTCTCCTCAAACGACCCTTTAATTCTTCTGATTTGCCCTTTTTCTATCATTTTCTACCAAAATGTGGTGTCAAGAGTCACTAAAAACATCGTCAAAACCACATCCAAATGTTTTCTAACTTTTCGTTCTTTGACCCCTCAAACACTTTTTGAAAATGTCCCTCCAAAAACTCTCCTTTTCCATCTCCCTGAATTTCAACATAGGATTCCTTTGTTCTGTTTAACCTACTGGCTTCTTTTTCTCTATCCACAGTATATCACAAGATTCAGTTCTTAGTCTTCTGTTCCTCTTCTCTGTTTCTTCCCTCAGAGAAAGGTGTTCTATGGTTTGCTTTTGGCAGTGTTGTGGAAATCTTTATGCTAGTCTCAGTTCTTATAGGCTCTAGTCCAGCTGCCCATAATCCACTGGCATGAGTGTGGCTCACTCCCACTCAGACCTCAGGAAGTCAAAAGCAATAGTCAGCATCTCTTGCACCAAATCAGTGCTCCCACTCCCTCATTTTCATTAATAGGGACTGCCAATCACCAAAAGTTTGAAGGTTTATCCTTTCTGTCATTCCCTTTCTGATCATTTTTCCTCTGAATTACCTTATTTATTTTTATCTCCTATCCATTAACACCGTGGGGCAAACGTTTTATAATTTCACACCCCTACTACTATAGTTGCTTTCTAATTTACTTTCCTTTCCAATGTCACCACTGGTTAACTCAAATCTACATATTTAATAATTCACAAGTTCTGCTTTAGTCATATCATTTCTTGCTTAAGAGCTACAACCCCTTAACCTCAAGCAATAAATCTAAAAAATACCTGGCATTTACCATTCTCCATAGTTAGGTCCCTATTATCCATTATTTCCCAGCATTAGTCCTCCAAACCGTTTTCCTTCATCTCCTATGCATATCACATTCATTCCCATAAAGGAAATTTACAGTTCCCTTTGACAGAAAAATTCTCATTTCCTTTCTTACTCATTATCTTTCAAAATCCAATTCCAATTTCTTCTTCTCCAGAAAGTTTTCCTATACCAATCCCTATCTTCTATAATTTCCCTTGAATTCCCTTGACTGTACAACTTATAGTACAATAATGGTATTAATATATCAAGTATCACTAGTATAAAATCTGTTATACTTACCACTATTTTGTTTAGTAATAGAAATGTGCAGTCACCCCAGTTCACCTGAAATTTCTTATGGCTTATCTCTGTACACTCTAGTACCTATCAAATGCCTAGGCACATAAATAATATTTATTGATTGACTAGAATATAAATACCTCGCACCAACCACGATGTCACCATTGTCTAGGACACAGCAGCACCATATAGACTGAGCTGGAAGTCGGATTGTTTGAGCACATTCCCCATGTTTCCAGATTCTCAGAGACCTGTCTTCCGCTGTTGTCACAAAATCTAAAATTAATGAACACAGGAAAAGTTAGTTTGAGTAAATAAAATTAAGTATATTTATACATACCATCTTTCTAGATAGATATACTATTTTAAACCCAAAAGTTTTAAAATTACGCTTTTAAATTTTATATATTTGTCACTTATACCATGTACAACTACAAAAACCACATTTTTAAATTTATTTCACATCTTGCATCCTGTACCTTGCATCAATAAATTACACAAAGCCTATCCTCAGATATCTAAGGACTTTTTACGACATGACCATCTAATCAAAATTAATATAAAGATGGCCATGCAATTTTCTCCATTAGGAAAGATACTTACACAGTAAAGTTAATAAATTATTCAAGTCACAGACATTAATTTGATTTAAGTAATAAGCTCTCCTCCCTCTCATGAATGGGTAGAATAATGCTCGATACAAAATTTTAAATATACAGCATCAGATAATCTTACCTTTACAATTTGGAAAGACTGATATGCTATAAATATAATTTGTATGTCCATAATATACTTCAAGACACTCGCCAGTGATTTGCCACCTTCTAATACTAGCATCATTTGCACAGGAAAGAAATTCTGTTTCACTCAAAATAGCCAAACCTCTTACACAGTCTTCGTGTCCTGCATCAAAAAAAGGATCATGTAAGTCAAGAAAATGGATCATTTGGTTGATGGCTCTATATATTTTGCTAACATTATAAAAATATATCAGTCAACAGTAAAAGCTAATTTTCGAGTTAAAGAAATTTCTTTTTCTTTTTCTGTAGAAAAGCCTGGTAACCAAAATTTGTATTTTAGCTTTAGCAATGATTTTTTATCACCAGTCTTGGGAAGTTATTTTATACTCATCCTATCTTTTTCCATTTATTTCTTAAAACCCTCTAGAAATAGAATTTTGACCCCAACAATTCTTCATTTTCGATGAAGAATTTTCAATTTTTCTTCCCCGATAACAAAAGAAATTCATAAAATATACAGTATTCAAATAAAACAGAAATATATATCAAAGAGTAAATATCCTATAAATATAAGAACAAAACATTAAAGCTTGTGATCTAATGAAGATAAGAAGTCAAACTTTCCCATGCTCAGTATTTATTGATTTAGTTAGATTAGCTATCACAGATTAGTAATGATTCAATATATATACAGTAAATATTGAAGCAGAAACAGAGGGAGCTTAGTTATAACTCATCATGCATTTTCCATCAATAGATACTTTTATCTGCAAAAAAGGACTTCTTACATATTATCCAGGGTGGTGATCACTTTTAAGAAGAAAATAAAGAGACCAGAAAAAAAAATAAAAAACAATAAAAATTCACACCAAAAATGTAAGTACCACACAAATAAACTGGTGACATTACTATTAGCAGATACATCAGTGTAAGTGTTCTGCTGGCCCATCATCAGTAAGGCTTATGCTTGAAAGTTACAGGCTGAATGTGTTAAAATGACAACCCAAAATATAACTGCACACCAAAAAGTACATATGTATAATATATAGAAGCATATACAAATACTATAGCTTATCAGCTATATATTATGTTGTTTATGAAAGGTTTCATTATATCTTTTAAAAAGATATTAAGTGTTAATTGACAGGAAAATTACATTCACCCAAATTAAGTGGCTAAAATACTGATGTTTTTCAAATACCATTTCCAAGCTTCCAACCTGTTGAGAAAAAAATCATCTAAGCAAATAAGAAGCAATGATATTATAAAAGTTGTCTACCCTGTTATTACCTGAAAAAGTCCTCTCACATCTTCCAGCCTTCCACAGCTTAATAGTCTTGTCTGCAGATCCCGTCAACATTAAGCCCTGCTCAGGTAAGATCTTTACCGCCCATACTGCAGCTGTATGACCCTGTGAGTAAAATGGTTATCAATTTAAGTTGCCACAGAATTGTCAAATTTAATTATTATCTAGGAATATTCATATAGTACTGTACCTGCAAAGTCATCATGCATTTGTCATTCAGCCAGACTTTAGCAGTGGTGTCCCATGAGCCACTAAGTAATGTCCCAAATTTTCCAGATGAAAGACTACAAACTATAGGAAAAAGTCATTAGTTAACACATTTTCATAGAGAAGAATGCTCAACCTTGCAAGTTGTTAAAGCATTGCAATTTTAGAAACACTTCATGAAGTGACAGTCTCTTAGCCAAGTAAGGTTTAATTCAGTGGAGATGCAGAAGAATACAGCGGTCAAGAGCAGACTCTGGTGCCAGGCTGCCTGGGCACAAGGCTTAGCTGTGCCACATACAAGCTGTGTGACCAGAGACATTAACCTCAGATTCCTAGTCTGTAAAATGAGGAAGCAGGACTAAGAAACTATTAGTACAATAGGAAGATAATGCAAATAATTTTGAAACGCTGCTTATATAGATATTTGGGGTCACTTTCATTAAAATGATGAAAAACTAGAGCCAAGTTCAACATTCAAGAGTATGTTAAGTGTCTTATTAGACACTTATAAGAGTATATTAAGTGTCTTATTATCTTAATATAAAATTATACAGGCTAAAAAATAAAAATATAAAAAATTAGGCCAGGAGTAGTGGTTCACACCTGTAATCCTAGCACTCTGGGAGGCCAAGGTGGGAGTATCACTTCAGTTCAGGAGTTCGAGACCAGCCTGAGCAAGAGTGAGACCTCATCTCTACTAAAAACAGAAAATATTAGCTGGGCAACTAAAAATAGAAAAAAAAATTATCTTAAGAAAGGAAGAGTATCCCAGAGAGTCAAAGCAGAGCCACGAAGAACCATAGATTGGGAATGCCTTTCCGGAGACCAGAGGGAACCGATCACAAAATTCTCCCTATTCTCAAAGAAGGATTTCCTTAAAACAGCCATTCATTTGGATTTCAGAATAACTATAATAAGAAACTGCTATCTTGTACTGTGTCCTTGCCTGAATGGGAATATTTGCTCTGACTATCCCATTGCTTTTCCACAACTGTACATCGGGTATGGGTGACAGATAACTTGTGTTTTTAGCCTACAGATCTCTGAATGTAAGAGGAACCACATTTGGACCATATGAAGAAACATCTGTGCATCACCTCCCTGATGTTTAGAATATCAGTCATCACCCATTCTTTTTTTTGAGACAAGAGTCTCACTCTGTTGCCCAGGCTAGAATGCTGTGGTGTCAGCCTCGCTCACAGCAACCTCAAACTCCTGGGCTCAAGCAATCCTCCTGCTTCACCCTCCCAAACAGCTGGAACTACAGGCATGTGCCACCATGCCTGGGTAAGTTTTTTCTATTTTTAGTTGCCTGGCTAATTTTTTAGCAGACATGGGGTTTCGTTCTTGCTCAGGCTGGCCTCAAACTCCTGACCTCAAGTGATCCTCCTGTCTTGGCCTCCTAAAGTGGTAGGATTACAGGCGTGAGCCACCATGCCCAGCAATACCAAGAGATTCTCAACTTTGGGATTGACACTGTAACTGAAAGAGACCTTTGATTGTTTGACAAGCCGAATAACTGGTAACCAGAAGGCATGCTGTGGCAGCTCTTCCTTTTTGTACACACAGGAGGATGGTACTTGCCTCCTCTATTTGAAGTTAGGTACAGCCATGATACTTGCATTAGTCAATAGACAAAATGGTAGCTGACACTTTCAGGCACATGCGTTTAAGAGCTAGTGCATTATTAACCATGTTGTCCTTTCACTGATCCAACAACTACTGAAGCACATGTAGAGATAAATCCCCCATAGGCCTGGGTCTCTGAGAAAATGTGATGTGCAGAGGCCCTTTACTAAACCACGTTGAACATGTAGAATGAATAAGAACTACATCTGCATTATAGCACTGAGGTCTAGGAATTGTTTGTTACTACACCATAACCTAGTCTATCCTGACTCACATTATATGTTAAAATATTTTTAAAAAGTAGGCCAGGCACAGTGTCTCATGCCTGTAATCCTAGCATTCTGAGAGGCTGAGGCAGGCGGATCGTTTGAGCTCAGGAGTTCAAGACCAGCCTGAGCAAGAGCGAGACCCTGTCTCTACTAAAAAAAATAGAAAGAAATTAGCTGGACAACTAAAAATATATAGAAAAAATTAGCCGGGCATGGTGGCACATGCCTGTAGTCCCAGCTACTCGGGAGGCTGAGGCAGTAGGATTACTTGAGCCCAGGAGTTTGAGGTTGCCGTAAGCTAGGCTGACACCATGGCACTCTAGCCAGGGCAACAGAGTGAGACTCTGTTTCAGAAACAAAAAAAAAAGTAATAGGTATTTCATAGGCCTACTGAAACATAGGCAAAAAAATAGCCACAGGTAATGACGAAAAAAGGGGTCAGTGACGTTGGGAAAAATAACTTTTTACTTTGATAAGAATGTAAGGCTGGTGGTGGGCACTCCTCCCCTCCCTAAAGAAGAAAGAGTAACCACACCTAAATATTCACTCAGATAAGAGAAGTTTGGCTCCTGGAATCCACACATACCACCGGCCCCTCCTACTTCTCAACACCCACCCTAAAACTCTTCGCGCCAGAAAAACCCTCATCCCCCAATTCTAAAACCTATATAAGCCCGCTGAAAACTTCCGGGTGGCATGACTTCTCTGGTCCCTCTCTTGGGACCCGGGAACCTCACCTGGGAGCACTCAATAAAGCCATGTTGTTTGGCTCCCCACTCTGTCTGTCTGTCTTTCACCTCACCACTAAAAAACTTTACAAAGAATGTAATTTAAAAACCATATATGACTTAAATTAATATTCTCCTTATTTACTATCAACTTCATTCCAGAATTTTTATTTTATTTTTAAAGACAGGATTTTGCTCTGTCACTCAGGGTAGAGTACAATGGCACAATCATAGCTCACTGCAGCCTCAACTCCTGGGCTCAAGTTATACTCCTGCCTTTCCACCTCAGCCTAAGACTACAGGCCCTCATCACTGCACCTGGCTAAGTTTTTAAAAAAATTTTTTATAGAGATGGGGTCTTGCTATATTGCCTAGGTTGGCCTCAGAACTCCTGGCCTCAGGTAATCCTTCCACCTCGGCCTCCCAAAGTGCTGGGATTACAGGCATGAGCCACCATGCCTGGCCTGCTACAGAAAAATTTTAAGTGATTTTCATAACTATATGCAATATAGTAAGATAAAAATTTAAAAGTAAGTGGAAAAGGAAAGCAGGACAAAAGGAAGTAAGAATAATATGTAAAATGTATAACATGAGCTAAAAGTCCCACATGATAACCAAAGAATTGATATTAAAAGATCCATATAGAAAAATGCTAGGGATTAAATATAAAAATAATGGTAGAATTATAGTATAATCATTTTGCAAACCTTAATGAAATACTGGATCTAGGCAGTGATTATCACAATAGCTACTAAAAATTACCATTATGTAAAAGGTTGATAGGAACTTTCTAATGAATGGCTTATATAACACTTGAGCTCAATGATCATTCTTAACATTACAAAAAGATATTATATGCTTCAACAGAAATTACAGAACATCACCTATAAAAATCTTGCCAAAAACTTGAATATGAACCTGATGAAGTCTAGATCAATCTAACAGGTGACAAGAAATACAGCTGTCTGAAGAACATATTAAGAGAAACAACAAGACTTTAATCAGCAAAATTCAGATTACGGGAAATGCTACAGTTAAAATATTCTCGTTTCAAATAGCAAAGGAAGAAAAAGGAAAGAAGCTCATAGACTGAAAGATGTGGACTTTTGGTCGCCATTCAAACAAACCATAAAAAAAAGATTAGACAACTGGGTAAATCTGAACACTCACTGGATAGTTGATAATAAGAAATCAGTTTTTGTTTTGTTTTAGGTGTAATAACGATATTGTGGTTATTCTTCTGTTTCAGGGAAAAAAAAGACAGTCCTTATATTTTAGAGGAAGAGTCAGCAAACTAATGCTAGTGGCCACCTGTTTTTATAAACCTCACAAAGAATGGTTTGTACATTTTTAAGGGGTTGAGAAAAAAAGTATTGAAAGAATATTTCCTGACATGAAAATTATATGAAATTCAAATTTCAGCATTCACAAATAAAAAATTTACCGAAACACAGACATGTTCATTCATTTACTTATTGTCTACGGCTGCTTTTTGCACTATAATAGCAAAGTAGTTATGATAGCAACCATATGGCCTGAAAGTCCTAAAACATTTACTATATGATCCTTTAGAGAAAATGTTTGCCAACTCCTATTTTAGAGCTACATGTTGAAATAAGTATTTATAGGCCAGGCGCGGTGGCTCACGCCTATAATCCTAGCACTCTGGGAGGCTAAGGCGGGAGGACTGCTCAAGGTCAGGAGTTCAAGACCAACCTACGCAAGAGCGAGACCCCGTCTCTACCTAAAAATAGAAAAATTAACCAGACAACTAAAAATATACAGAAAAAATTAGCTGGGCATGGTGGCACATGCCTGTAGTCCCAGCTACTCGGAAGGCTGAGACAGAAGGATTGCTTGAGGCCAGGAGTTTGAAGTTGCTGTGAGCGAGGCTGATGCCATAGCATTCTAGCTCGGGCAACAGAGCGAGACTCTGTCTCCAAAAACAAAAACAAAAAAAAAAAAAAAAAAAAGGAAAAAAAGAAATACGTATTTACAAGTGAAATAGTATTAGGAATTTCCTTTAAAATAATGTATAAGAGGGGGAAGATGAAACAAGATAGGCCACATGTTGATAATCCTTGAAAACTGAATACAAAGGTAGAAGTGATTATTATGTTATTCTTTTTTTTTTTTTTTTTTTTAGAAAGATTATCACTTTGTTGCCCGGGCTAGAGTGAGTGCCGTGGTGTCAGCCTAGCTCACAGCAACCTCAGACTCCTGGGCTCAAGCAATCCTACTGCCTCAGCCTCCCAAGTTGCTGGGACTACAGGCATGCACCACCATGCCCAGATAATTTTTTTTCCTATATATTTTTAGCTGTCCAATTAATTTCTTTTTATTTTTGGTAGAGACGGGGGTCTCCCTCTTGCTCAGGCTGGTCTCGAACTCCTGAGCTCAAACAATCTGCCCGCCTCGGCCTCCCAGAGTGCTAGGATTACAGGCGTGAGCCACCGCGCCCGGCCCATTCGACTAATTTTTGTTGAACATTCACTTTGTGCCAGGCTCTGTGCATACATATTGTTAAGAAGTTTATAGAAAAATTGACAAGGCAAGACAAATGAACTGGGAATTAAAATCCCTGCAATCTAGTGTGAGGTGGAGGTTTGCACAGAATGCAATGGATACACAGAAAAAGGACACTTCATGTAGCCTGGAGGTTGGGGGGCCTTTCTGGGGGTGTAGTGTAGAGCGGTATATTAAAAGATTAGCAGGAGTTAGCTAGGATGAAAGCGGCATGGAGGTTATTCTAGAAAGAGAAAATGGCAGGTATCTAGTTAGGCATGAGGAACGCAGAGAGAATCACGACTGTTCCTATGATACTGTTGGAACAGCAATTGCCTTAGAGGAGGGTAGTGAGTTGGGAAAATACACAGTGAGAAGTCTTAAAAATAAAGGAAGAAAAATTTCAAGACCAAAGTTAATGGTAAGTGGCTAAGTGAGATAAGACCAAAAAAATGTCAATAGAATCTGGCAGCTAGAATGGGATTGGTGGTCTTCAGGGGCAGAAGGCACCAGCATTAGCAATGGGGAGCGGAAGGCATCCGGTGGTGGATTCAGAGTGAATGGGAGACACGCAAGTGAGGACAGAGGTAAGCAACCCCTCCAGGAAGTTCGATTACGGAAAAAAACGAAACAATGCAACAGAGACGCCAACAGGTTTTTCCAAAATGACACACAGGCTTGAACATGTTTCGCTGCTGAGGGAAAGAGTCCGTGGAGAAGAAAGAGACAGCAGAGACCAAAACCATTGTGCAAAGATTTCCCAGCTGGAGGAGTCATGCAAACGCAGAGACCTGAGTGAGGAATCCGCCTTGTGTGTCGGAAGGAAAGAAAGGAAAAATGGTGCAGACACAGGTGAAAGGGCAGGGGACGGTAGAAATCAGAGCAATTTCCTGTCTGGAGTCTATTTTATTTATGGAGTAGGAGAGTAGGCAGTGTGCTGGGAGTGGGCTGGGAAGTGGGAGACTCCAGGCGACAGACTGCTGAAACAGCTTCTCTAAGGAATGAGGGACTGTTTAGGGACATGCGTAAAGTGGTTTGTTCAAGTTTCACTCACCCCCACTGCTGATCAAATCAATGAACAAAGGTGCATTTTTTCTTTTTAAAAGGCTGCATTTATAGATGTGACAGTCAGCCACACAATGCTAGGCACGGTTAGGTTACCTAGTGCAACCCTTCTGTTGTTCTGACCGCAGGAAAGCTATGCCATGCTTATTAGCATGCAGATTCAGTTATCCTAATGAAGCAGGGTTTATGCAAAAGTAGTCATGTGGGGCACTCTTTAAGGGGGCCACGCTTTTTGCATGGGCCTCCCTCTCTCCAGGCGTGTCTACATGCCTGTACACATGTACACATCCCATCCCGGGCTACTTTTCCCTCCTCCCCAACCACAGCGTCTGGCTCATTGTTGTCCCACAAGTCATTTGCTACTATTAATAGATCTAGTTCATGAATAATTTACTGTTTCAAATATAAATCATTGGGAATTCAAGGTTATTCCCTATAATAACACTGCTCTGACTCGCTTGCATTCTGACACGCTTCCTTGAGACAAAGAGAGATCACAGCAGTGTTAAGTAGCAGGCCAGGAACGTCACACAGGCCTGCTCACACCCATGGGCATGTGGCCTGTCACCTGTGATGGGTGCCACTAGGGGAAAAAGGCTGAGGACTTCCTTCCAGAAAACGAGAAGTCAGATCTTTAATTCCAGAATTGCACTGGATCCAATAATCAGCTTTTTTAAAAAACTACACAACAAAACAAAAACCAGCAACATCTCTGTCTTCCAGGAGCTAATAACTTCAAGGGATGGAGACTTAGGTTCAGTGATAGGTACAGATGAGACCATAAGTTTTCCACCATCATATCCCTTCTTTTCAGACTAATTCTTCTATGACTCAAATGCATCAAATGCTTGAGCCACAGGACATTTGCAGCACCCAGATGTAGCAGAAATAGCAGCATCCCAGTGGAGTTAAGACTATTGAGTCCTCCCTGTGTCCAGGGCACTTTATGAGGGTGGGCTCATTTGAATCTCTCAGCAATCCTTTAAGGTGGATGCTATAATTATCCCCATTTTACAGATGAGAAAACTGAAGTTCAGCAAGTTTAAGTAATTTGCCCAGGGTGCCAGAGTTAGTAAATCACATACCCAGGCAATGTCATTCTAAAGCCCATATTTGTAGCCATTGCACTGTTTTGCCTCCCCCACAAAAAAAAAGGTCCTGGGAATGAAACCCACCTCAAATGGGAGTTTGAATGGGGTTCCATTAGCCTGGAAGACCTTTCCTGTACTTCTCCACCTATGAAAACCCTACACATCCTCAAAGCTTTTTCTCTACTCCTCTTTCTGTGACACACCTCTCCCATCAGAGCTAATGTTCCTCTGTCTTCCTCTGTTCAAATCTCTATTGCAGCCCTTGTGTCTGTCATATATTACATGATGCGTTTCCCTGTCTGTTCATGGAATTTCCTCCTTTTTCCTTTGGAGTTATGTGCAAAATCTGCAAGTGGGACAGGGCTTCCTTAAGACATAAAGCACAGAATTTCTTTTTCAGTTAGCAGATCATATCTTATGCCTTGGTCTAC